>AWOL01S0098163.1:0-12329 GCA_000715115.1 Nicotiana otophora
TTAACACAATAATTCACAGTAATATGACCTCTGTGGGTCCCAATAATACTGGCACATAGCCTCGACATGATTATTTTTAATATGCTTTTCAGCTCAATTTCTTTAACACATAAAACCGCATGAAAAATGCCAAGATTATTTAACTATAAAATTCCACAGAAATAATTATGTCACAATTTCTATAGTGCACGCCCACACGCATGTCACCTAGCATGTGCGTCACCTCCCAACAGTTCACAAAATATTCATACCCTTAACTCCAAGATTAGAAGAGTTACTTACCTCGAAAAGCTGAATCCAATGTCGAGCAAGCTAAACAATGCTCCAGAAATCCCATTATGTGCGTATCAACTTCCAAACGGCTCGAATCTAGTCACAATTAATTTGATTCAGCCCACAAAATTTATAGGAATTAATACCATATAAAAATACTAATATTTTCACAAAATCTGAAATTACGCCCCAAAATTCACCCATGGGGACCGCGTCTCGAAATCCGACGAAACTCATAAAATACGATAACCCATCCAATTACAAGTTCAACCATACTAATCTCACTCAAATCTGACTCCAAATCAGGATTCAAACTTGAAAAGTTCTTTTTGTGACATTATAGAAATTTCCTTCTATTTCTCTTGAAGATTCAATAATCTTACACCAAAAATGAAGATGAATTCATGGAATATAATCACAAGGGAGTTAAGAACACTTACCCCAAGTTGTGTGGAAAATTTCCTCTCCAAAATCGCCCAACCCGAGCTCCAAAATGAGAAAAATTCTCGGAACCCTCGTTTTTAAACACTGCCCAAGCATTTCCGCACCTGCGGTGCCTGGGCTCGCACCTGCGCATCCGCATTTGCGGACAAAAATGCGCGCCTGCGTAAAACAGTCGGCCCTCTAAAAACTCGCATCTGCGGAGATATTCTCGCATCTGCGGGCTTCGCAGATGCACATTCCCCTTCGCACCTGCGGCCTCGCAGATGCGGCAAATTCCTCGCACCTGCGAGCACTGCCCAGTCCCAATCTTGGCCGCTTCTGCAGCTTATTTCACGCACATGCGACTTCGCACCTGCGATCAAAACCTTCGCAGGTGCGATCACACCAGTAGGCAACATATCCTTAAGTCCAAATTTGATCCGTTAACCGTCTGAAACTCACCCGAGGCCCCCGGGACCTCAACCAATTATATAAACAAGTCCCATAACATAACACGGACCTACTCGAGGCCTCAAATCACACCTAACGATATCGAAACGATGAATTACACCTCAATCCGAAATCATTGAACCTTGAAACTTCAAATTCTATAACTTACGTCAAAACATATCAAATCACGTACGATTGACCTCAAATTTTCCAGACAAGTCATATTTCACATTACGGACCTTTTTCAATTTCCAGAATTGGATTCCGACCCCGATATCAAAAAGTCAACTCCCCGGTCAAACTTCCCAAAAATTTAACTTTCGGCAATTCACGCCAAATTCCACTACGGACCTCCATACAATTATCCGGACACGCTCCTAAGTCCAAAATCACCATACGGAGCTATTGGAATCATCAGAATTAAATTCTGAGGTCATTTACACATAAGTTAACATCCGATCACTATTTTAACTTAAGCTTTAAACCTTGGAACTAACTGTTCCAATTCATTCCAAAACTTCACCGGACCTGAACCAATTACTCCAGCAATTCACACAACAACTGTAAAGTACAATTTGAGCAGTAAAGGGAGAAGCAAGGTTGTAATACTCAAAATGACCGGTCGGGTCGTTACAATACGAGTTGTGTAGTATGTTATATAATTATATTTTGGGTTATGGTTAAGGATTAATACAACTTGCTCAGACTTATAAAGTGTGTAGATATGAGATTCGGATCTTGAAAAGACTTTTGGATGTTAGAAATTGGGTTCCTAGGTTTATGGGCCATAGTTAAAGTAATGCTTTTCAATTATTTTGTGCTGCCAGGCCAATATGGAATAGGATGATGTAGGATCACCCCACGTATATGCGTGGTAAGGTGGAATAGTGATTTGAAGGTGTAGGAACAACTCTTGGCACGTTCGAGGACGAACGTATGTTTAAGTGGCGGAGAATGTAACGACCCGACTTGTTATTTTGAGCATTTACATCCCGTTCAACAATTTGAAGTCTTGAGCAACTTCGTAATGTTTATTATGGCTTGTGTGAATTTTCGTCTTTGGTTTTCGGATGATTCGGGATTAAATTGGAAGAACAATCCTTGTTTAGAAGTTTAAATTAAAAGAGTTGACCGAAGTTTGACTTTTTGTGAAAACGACTCTGGAATGGAGTTTAAATGGTTCCAATAGCTTTGTATGGTGATTTTGGACTTAGAAGTGTGTCCGGATATTTATTTGGAAGTCCGTAGTTGATTTTGGCTTGAAATAGAGAAAGTTGGAAATGGAAGTTTTGAAAGTTTGATAGGGAGTTGACTTTATTAATATCAGGGTCGGAATCCAGTTTTGGAAATTTTGATAGGTCCGTTATGTCGTGTATCTTGTGTGCAAAATTTAAGGTAAATTGGACATGATTTGATAGGTTACGACATCAAATGTAGAATTTGGAATTTGTTAGTTTTCACTAAGTTTGAATTGGGGTGCGATTCATGTTTTAGTGTTGTTTAATGTAATTTGAGACATCGACTAAGTTCGTGTCATGTTATGAGACTTGTTAGTATACTTGGTTGGGGTCCCATGGGGCTCGGATGAGTTTTGGAAGAGTTTGGTATTTTGAGCATAAACATGTAATGATCCAAAGGTCCATTTTTAGTTCTAGCGATCGAAATTTGATTTCGAGACTTCCGGAAGTTTGATAATGAATTATAGGAATGATCTGGAATGTTTGGTCTAATTTCATCAAGTCACGATTTGGTTTCTAGCGAGTCAATTATTTTACGCGCGAAATTGGTATCGCATTAAGGAAATGAGTTCTGAATTGAGTTTCGATTGAACGATCAGGTTCGTGTTATTATTTGTGACTCATAAGAACACGAATCGTCGAATTCCGAGTTCGTTTGATGGTGTTAGAGTCGTTTTAGTGAAAACATAGATTACTGGTGCAAGCAGGTTCTGGTGCAGACCTTTAGTGATGGGAAATGGATATTTAGTGACGGGAAATGTGTTTTTATTGAGCAGTTTTGTTTTTTTTAGCTCATTTCAACATTTTTGGGCGAAAGAACACGGCTTGAGGCGATTGTTCAGCGAACTTTCATGGGAAATCTTGAGGTAAGTCACTTGTGATCATTGTTAGTCAATAATATTAAATTATCATCAAATATTCTGACTAGATTACGTGTTTTTGAGGTGTAATTCGAGAATTTGGGCCTAGGGATTTGAAGATAAGATTTGAGGATTTGAAGGTCGAGTTGATGTCAAAATTTGCGTAATTTGGTATTTTTCGACTTGTGGTTGAATGGGCGTTCATATTTTGTAACTTTTGTCGGGTTCCGAGACTTGGTCCCCACTGACGATTTTTGAGTGTAATTTCAAATTTTGTTGGAAAATTAGTATTTTCATATGGAATTAATTTCTATAAATTGTGTTGACTGTATCGAATTAATTGTGACTAGATTCAAGGCGTTTGGAGTCCGATCCGCGAGGCAAAGGCATATTGGAATAAAGAATTACACGGCTTGAGGTAAGTAATACTTCTAAACATGGTTCTGCGGGTATAAATCCCTGAATTGCGTATTATGTGAATTGTATGGAGGTGACGCACATGCTAGGTGACGGCGCGTGTGGGCATGCACCATAGAAATTGTGACTTAATTGATTCTGTGGAGTTTCATAATCAAATTATCATGTCATTATCCATATATCCTCCACGTGTTAGAGGAAATTGAGTTGAGACTCATGTTAAAGATCCTGTTTAGACTATGTGCCGATATTTTGGGATCCACATAGGTATTATTGCTATTGAATTACTTGTTTGAATTGTAATTTTGTACTCAGTCATATCTACCATTTGCATATCATATCTCAGTCTTTGTTGTCATTCATTGATACATCATATCATCATGTCGAGTTGATTTTTATGTCATTGAGAGCCCGAGAGAGTGGAGATTTTGAGTGATATTTATGGGATCGGGTTGCACGCCAACATATTTTATTTATTTATGCCTGGATTTGGCTATTATAGCGATTGGGCTGAAGGAGCCCCTCCGGAGTCTGCACTCCCCACAGTGAGTGCAGTTAATTTTATATTGAGGGATGGATCTTCCCTAGACATGGATCTTGTCCGAATCATTTATATTTGAGGATGGATCTTCCCCTGGGCATGGATCTTGCCCGAATCATTTATATTGAGGGGTAGATCTTCCCTGGACATGGATCTTGTCCGAATCATTTATATTTGGGGATGGATCTTCCCTTGGGCATGGATCTTGCCCGAATCATTTATATTGAGGGGTAGATCTTCCCTGGACATGGATCTTGTCCGAATCATTTATATTTGGGGATGGATCTTCCTCTGGCATGGATCTTTCCCAAATCATTTATATTGAGGGATGGATCTTGTCCGAATTATTTATATTTGGGAATGGATCATCCCCTGGGCTGGATCGGCCTTACACAGTACTGAGTGACTGACTGTCAGTTGATGTATATATATATGGGATGGATCTTCTCTGGGTTGGATTAGACATATACAGTATTGAGTGATTGAGTATTTTGAGAGTGAGTACACGAGGTTTCCACTGAGGTGCATCACATACAACATGTACATTGGCATGTAGATATAGAGATGTCACATTCCTCATATCATTCACAATTGATCTATTTTAATTGTACTGAGTTTAATTGTTGAATTTGAAAGCATGCCAACATTTTTGTATTGTTATTTCTATACTGGACTGTACCGGTTGAGCTCATCACTATTTTCAGCCCAAAGTTTAGTCTTGTTACTTATTGAGTACACGGGGTCGGTTGTACTCAAACTACACTTCTACACCTTGTGTGCAGATCTCTGATGCTGATGTTGCTGCATACGGCGGGAGCTAGATGATCTGAAGATGTACCTGTGGTCCAGTCATTGCTGCCTCTTGTTCATGGTAGCTTTAAAAAAGTTTAATCTGTTCATGTATATTTCAGACAGATGACGTATTTTTATTTCACGCCAGCTTTGTAAATTCTAATGTTAGAAGCTCATGATTTGTACTACCAGTCCTTGGGAAGCGTATTAGAGTCAGATAAATATTAATTGAATCGGATTGTTGTTATTTTGCTTACCTAGCGGATGAGGTTAGGTGCCATCATGGCTAGTTGGATTTTGGGTCATGACATTTACACACTAGGGTTGGGTCACAACCCTAGTATAAAGCTAGCTACTCATACTTGGGTTTGAAGAAAATAGAGAAGAAAGACTAATTAAACTCATAATGAAAGATTAAAATGATTAAATCTATTGTAAAATATACCAAAGCAAAGTAAACTTCCAAAAATGGCAAAGAAAAATGGCTACAGTAATTGCAGAGGTTCAAACTTGACCTAATTTTGTAAAACTCATCTATTTATACAAGGCTGAAAATCTCAGACAAAAATACCCCTTGAGAGGTTCTGTGGCCGCGAAGCAACTTTTCTGCGGTCTGCAGATTTAGGTTTGCGGCCGCAGAAATATTGTGTGGTCCGCAATTCACTTAGGTTCTGGACTTGGTAATTTGCACGCTCTCTCATCTTGACTCCTAGCCAAGGTTTTGTGGCCGCATAATTTATGTGTGGTCCGCAATTTGTAAAATTATCTACAGATTTTTCCTTCTTTGCTTGCGGCCACAGATGAAATTATGCGGTCCACAATTTCTTCTGCGGATCACAAATTTTGTGCTTTTGTTCCCTTTATTGCTTTGTGCTTAAACTGCTCCTTTTTTAGTCAGATTTCATCTCGGGAGCCCAACTTCCAGCATTCCTGCAATTTCGCACAATTCCTTTAGTTTCGGGCACACAATTCAATGTTTTTAGACTAAAACAAAAGTTAGAAGACGCTAATAAGTAGTCAAAATCCCCACTTATCAACTCCCCCAAACATAAGTCTTTGCTTGTCCTCAACCAAACAATTTACTTCCCACCTCCAAAAGTATAGGGTCATTTCAGTGAGTCAAAACTGAGCCATCCACACATCAGTTGGGACCAACAATTACGCACACTACTTATGTATTATCAATAAGGAGACAAGTTAAACATTTATGTACATATAGTTGTAAAGTGACACTTGAGATCAAAAGTTGGCTTTACTCATCACAAATTCTTTCTCTATTATGTAGGTTATGGTAGACTCCAAACTCTTCCTCTTCAACTTTCCGATTGCTTGGCTCACTTAAGAATTTTTAGCACTCAATCCAAAGATTTATGAAAGGTTCACTCATCTCTCTCAAGAGAACCTCGCAAGTACGGCTTCAAGTACCATAGGCTTGCCCCTCATGTAGATCGCCACTAATGTAAGCTCACTCGGCTTGAAATCAAATAGGACTTCTTTCAGGATGTAATGAAGGCTTTTGGATTAGGGCTGGATACAATATGGTTGAGTGGTTACACCTTCCCTTAAGCACTCCATTTTTTTTATTCTCGGCTAACACTTTGCCAATTATTTGAGGCACTTTCCTTTCCTTGGGGAACTAGAGAGACCTAACATCACTCTTTCTTGATCATTACATTCATTTTCTCCCTCTTTGATTTCTCCATGTTTGGGATCATTACCTCTCTTTGAATCCCTTCAACTCTTCCACTTATTCACTTTTTTGCATTTTTCTTTTTATTCTTTTCTTTTCTTTTCTTGCCTTTCCTTCTCATCAATTATTTTCTCTTTTTGTGCCTTGATACCTTTTTCAATTTCCTCGTCTCTCCCCCAAACTTACATTTTTAGCCATTTATTTCACAAGAGTGTTAAGGAAATTTCGGGTGCCAAGAGAGGGTCACGACAAAACATGTAAAGGCTTGTAACATGGTTATCAAATGAGCAAGGCTCGAGGCTCAAATGGGTTGACTATGGATAACAACATTGGTAGGCAATAGAAAATTCAAACGGGCCAAGGAAAGCCTACAATCACTTATCAAGCTAAGTGAAACTTAGGGTTTCGCCTTGAAATACCTTCGGGGCAAGTTCTAGACCTTTTGCACGGGTACTTGGACTAGAAACAAAGTATCTCACCCCTCACACAACCGGAAGCGCAGAAGCAATATGAGGGCCACAGAAGCGCCCTCGCATGTGCGAGATTTGTTCCGCAGGTGCGAGCTTTGGGCCGCAACAGTAGACATTATTCCGTAGAAGTGGAGCCACAAGTACGGCTGGGGTGCCCGCAGGTGCGAACACGCCTGGGCAGAATATATGTTGCTCAATCGGTATTCTTGTCATTTCACTCATTTCTCTCTTGGTTTGGGCGATGTTTGGAGGGCTTCAAGGGGAGACGTTCATCATTTATGGAAAGGTAAGTTATTACCACATATTGTAAATTAAATACATGGAATCTATAAGGATTTAAATATGGAAATTAGTAGAAATTGTGGGATTTTGGTAGAAAACCTTGAATTTGATATTTTTGGATTTTGACCACGAAATTGGATGTGGAATTGGGAATAAATCATATATTTGAGTTCGTATTGTTATGAATAATGTTTATCTTCAAATAGTTTTGGAATCTGGGCATGTGGGCCCAAGGGTTGACTTTATCGACTTTTCGAGCGGAGTTGAAAATTTGTTTAAATCGATTTATTACGAGTATTGGAGTTTGTTTTTATTGGTTTGCACATTTTTTGACTAGTTTCGGATCGTTTGGACTTAAATTGAAGAGATAGAGAGGCGTTGGAGCCGGGGGAAACTACCCCTAGATAATATTTATTGTTATGAACAACTAGTTTAGGGTACTACGTACGCACGAGGTGACGAGAGTCCATACGTAGATAAAGCATGTTTATGTCCGGGTAGACTTAAGACCTTATCATGTAATATTTGAATTATTTGAACTCATTCTGTTGGCTTAATTAATTGAAGTTATAATTGAAATTGATTTAGAAATAAATATATGTATACTAGGTAAGGGTGGCAAGTGGGTCGATCCAGGTCCGGGACCGCGGGCCAAATGGGCCAAATGGGCTAAACGGGCCAGGACCGTTTGGCCCGGTTTTAGTGGGCCTGGGCCGGTTTCGTGGGCAGGTCCTATGATTTGGGCCCGCCAGGCCTGGGACCGTTTAGCCCGTCAGAGCCCGGGACTGGCCCGGTCCCTTAACGGGCCAAACGGTCCCAACGGCTATTTTTTATTTTTTTAAAACAATTTTTTTAAAAAAACAATATATATATATATATATATATATAGCCGTTGGCTATTTATAAAATAGCCATTTAACCCCCTCAACTTTGTTTTAATCTCAAACCTTTTATAATTACACTTTTTCCCTATTTTCAACTATAAATACCCCATCATTCTTTCATTTTTTCTTACAAAATCATCAATCTATCACAATATCTCTCTAATATATATATATATATATATATATTATACATTTAATATATATACTATACTATATATAAATCTTATATATAGTATATAAGATGTATATATAGCTTATTACTTATATCGATATACATATTCGATAAGCTATATATATACATATATATATATATATACATATATATATATATATATATACACACATATATATATATATGTGTGTGCGTGTATGTGTGTGTGTGTGTGTGTGTGTATATATCGATATAAGATGTATATATAGTATATATATACGTAATAAGCTATATATATATATATATATATACATATATATTATTATATATATATTTAATATATATACTATACTATATATACATCTTATATATAGTATATAAGATGTAGATATAGCTTATCGAATATAGCTTCTATATATATACTATATATACATCTTATATCGATATACTGTATATACATCTTATATACTATATATACATTGTATATACTATATATATTCGATATTAAATATTGAATATTAAAATTTAGGTCACAATTCTATATACTATTAGATATTTTTTTTAACATCCTTTTGTCTCTAATATCTATTTAATTTTTTTTTTTTATAAATGTTAGGCCCACTTAGCCCACTTAGCCCGTTTAGCCCGCGGGCCGGGACCGTTTGGCCCGTTTAATTTGGGCCTGGTCCGGGTCCGGGACCGTTTGGACCGGCCCACTTGGCCCGTTTAGACCCGAAACCGGCCCACTTGGCCCATTTAGGCCCGATACCGGCCCACTTGCCAGCCCTAATACTAGGAAGAGCCTTATCACTTTGAGTTGTGGGCGAGTTATTTGAGAAACGATAAAAATTATATTCATGTTGTGCTCATGTACTATATTGTAAGCACGTGTCTCATAATTCGGTAACTTCCTTCCTTTCTTGTGGAGCGGGCCGAACGGCTCGGTAGTATAATAGATGTATCTATGATTCGTGCCGCTCGACCCTCGGCAGTGTACACATTATTCTGGATCGGGCCGAACACTTCAGCAGAATCGTGTGTTATATCTCTTGTAGTCCGAATATTCACGAGATAATCTTTCCACTGATACCCGACCTTTTATATGGTATTCCTTATTTATTTGATATTGGCACTTAGCATTTTCTGAGTTGTTAAGGTAGAATACAAGATTGAGAAATTTATACTTTAAAAGAAATATTTGGAAGATTATGTAATTTACAGATTTACCCCACTATCAATGTGCACTTCATATCTGTTATGAATTATTATATTATTCTATTGGACCTCTAGTAAGTACCGATGTCGACCCCTCTTCACTACTTCTCCGGGGTTAGGCTAGATAATTACTGGGTACGTATTGATTTATGTACTCATGCTGCACTTCTGCACTAAATCTGCAGGATCTGACAGATTCATTTGGTGATCATCTCGGCACGTGGGCGCACCTGTTGATGAGACTTTATGTGAGCTGCATTACAGGCTACGCATCATAGTCCTGTAACGACCCAACCGATCATTTTTCCTTCTAGAACCCCGTTCCACTAAATAATACTCCTTGTATGTGCTTTTACTATTTTATGTCATGTGGGGATGGCTAGTTCAGGAATTTGAAGGGTTAGGATTGAAAGCGGAACATGTGGTTCCTTAGTTTGGCTTTAAAAAGGATAAGTTTTACTTTGGTCGACATTTTGAGTAAACGAACCCGGAATTGGGATTTGACGGTTCCAATAGGTTCGTATGATGATTTTGGACTTGGGCGTATGTTCGAATCGGGTTTTGGACAACCCGGGAGCGTTTCAGCGCTTAATAGTGAAAGTTGGCTATTTGAAGGTTTAAAGTTCTTCAAATTTGGTTTGGAGTTGGTTTTGGAGTAATCGAGGTCCATTTGGAATTCCGAGCATAGGAATAGTTCCGTATGGTGATTTAAGACTTACACGCAAAAGTTGGTGTCATTCCGAGTAATTTAAGTATATTTCGGCACGTTCGGAGTAAGCTTGAAGAACTTGAAGTTTCTAAGTTGAATCAATTTGGTTTGGGGTATGATTCTTAGTTTTGATGTTGTTTTACACGTTCTGAGGGTTAGAGAGAGTCCGTTTTATGATTTTAAACTTGTTGGTATGTTCGGGCGGGGTCCGGGGGCCTCGGGTATTAATCGGATGAGTCTCGGACCAAGCTTGGCCAGCCGCAGGTGCGAGCTCACAGAAGCAAGCCACAAGCCGCAGAAGCAGACCAGCATAGGTCAGGCCAGTGACCGCAGGAGCGAGTCAGGGACCGCACCTGCGAAGGCGCAGGTGTGAAGAATGCATACTCGCTGCAAAAGTGGGACCGCAAAAGCGGAAACCCCATCCGCAGAAGCGGCCCTCACTGGGCTTGAGGAACTCCACAAAAGCGGATATTTTACCACATGTGCGGTACCGCAAATGCGGCTCTTCCTTCGCATGTGCGAAAAACCTACTGGGTAGAATGTTTTAAAACAGGGCTAAGCCATGTTTTTAGCCAATTTTCTTAATTCTTGGGCGATTTTGGAGCTTCTTGAGAGGGGTATTCACCAAGCAATTTGGAGGTAAGTTAATTCTACTTATTATGAGTTAAATACATAGATTATGGGTTGATTTTAACGTGTAAATTGTGGAAATTAAGAGTTTAGATGAAAAACCTAGGTTTTGATAAAAATGAGATTTGAACCACGAAAATGGTTATGGAATGGGATGAAAATTGTATATTTGAGTTCTTAAGGTTATGGGTGACAATTTCCTCCGAACATTTCCGAAATCTGGGCACGTGGGCCTGGGTGAATTTTAGAAATTCTATCAATTTGGGTTAGGTAATTAATCTAATAATTTAATTTCGAATTGTTGAGTATGTATTGATTAAATTATATAATATTTGACTAGTTTTGTATTTTTCGGCACCAAATTGAGGCTTTAGCGCGAAATAGCGACCGGGAAGTGAGCTTTGAGACGAGGTAAGTCTCTTTTGGGTAACCTTGTAAGAGGGAATTCACCCCATAGGTGTTGTAAATAAATATTTATTTCTAATTGTGGAGGCTATACGTACGAGGTGACGAGAGTCCGTACGTAGCTACTAGTTATGCTTATGTCCGGGTAGTTTTAGGACCCAATGCATGAACTATTTGGAATGTTTGCACCATACTTGTTAAATTAAAATGCCTAAATCATATTAGAACTTGTTAGAGAAATTGTGAAAGGTAGTTAGTGAAATTTGTATTACTTTGTATATAAATCCTTAATCACGTTAAGTCAAATACTTATAAAGTATGCTTCTCTTCTTGTGGAGCGGGCCGAACATGTCGGCAGTAGATAGATGCATCTATGGATCGTGACGCACGTCCCTCGATAGTATACACGTCACTCTGGATCGGGCCCTACGACCTCAGCATAAATTGTGCTTAATAATAATAATTGGTGTCTTGATATTTTTATGTGGCTTGTAAGATTACAGCCGTTAAAAGGAATGACTTATTTGGAAATGTTATAATTCTGAAAGAATTATTTGCTCCTGCTTGTTAAGAAGATTTAAATTTATTTACACGTCCAGTGTTTATTTAATAGTTTATTTGAATAATTATTGACCCATAGTGAGTGTCGAAGTCGACCTCTCGTCACTACTTCTTCGAGATTATACTTGATACTTACTAGGTACACGTTGTTTATGTACTCATGTTATACTTGCTACACTTTTTGTGCAGGATCTGAGACAATTGCATCAGGCGGTCCTACCGGTGCGCATCCCTATCACGACCCGAAATTTCCCACCGACGGGACCGTGATGGCACCTAATATTTCACTTGCTAGGCAAGACAACGTTAGAAAATCGTTAAACCAATTCCTTATTTCC
>AWOL01S0098169.1:12671-22881 GCA_000715115.1 Nicotiana otophora
CCATCTGGTCATGGGTCACTGTGCATGTATAAATGCATGAAATGCATATGAAATACGTTAATAAAATCTCTCAGTACGTCATAAGACCATTATATCTCCGATTAATATCATGAAATAAACTTTACCAACTTACATATTTTTGAGACCCATGAACATATGATAAAATAATATGACACGTGGGGAATCAAGAACACTAATATTTCTATGAATAGAGTCATGTATGGAAATTGTGCATTTTCTCGTTTCGTTTGTGTCGTATGGATCATGACAAAAGAAATAAGGGATAGCCTTAACATACCTGGAGTAGGAAAAAATCCGTATGATGTTCTTGGAAAAGGTTGCACCGTACTCCTTTAGAATTGCAAAATTTACGTTGCTAACAATTCTCGTTGGATTTCTTTTGGTTGCAAGAATTCACGTCTTTGTTGAAAACTTGAAGAATGGTTAACGTTCTGTAGTTCTTATTCATGGCTATTGTTTCTAATTGTAAGAATGGCATATATTCAGATGTAACATTCAGTACCATAAACCAGTAGATAGGGAGTTTCCCCAGTTGACGTGTAGACTGTGGTGCGGTATCCGAGCAAAGCAAATGGTAGCTTCTCATGCCATTGCTTATCTTTATCTGTCATCTCCCTTAATATCTTCTTGATGTTCTTGTTGGTGGCTTCCACGACTCTATTTATTTGCAGCTTATATGCTGTAGAATTCTGGTGCTTGATTTTGAATGTTTGACATATGACTTTTATCAGATCATTGTTGATATGTGTAGAATTGTCGGTAATGATTGACTTAGGCACTCCCAATCGACAAACAATACGATCCCAAGCAAAATCTGCTACGACCTTCTTAGTCACAGCTTTATAGGAAGCGGTTCGGCCCATTTTGTGAAGTAATCTATAGCCACCAAAATGAATCTGTGTCCGTTTGAAGAATCGAGTTCAATCGGTCTGATGACATCCATGCCCCAGGCAAAGAAAGGCCAGGGTGAACTCATATCATATCAGTATGTACCTAGCATTGGTGGAATTGTTCTACATACTTGATGCAGTCTATCTCCATAGTCATCCAGAAATACCCTTCTCTTAATATCTTCTTGGTTAGAACGAACCCGTTCATGTGAGGTCTGTAGGTTCTGACGTGTATCTCTTCAAGCAGCCTAAATGACTCCTTGGAATCGACACATCGTAATAGTCCCAAGTCAGTAGTCCTTCTATACAAAATTCTTCAGCTTTGAAAGAAATGGTTGGCCAATCTTCGAAGCGCGCACTTCTGAGTGTGTGTAGCATTTCCTGGGTATTCTCCTTTGTCCAAATACTCCCTGATATCATGAGACCATGGATTTCCATCGAACTCTTCTTCAACATGAGCACAATAAGCTAGTTGCTTACGAATCTCTATCGGAATAAAATCGATAAAATTCTTGTCTGGATGTTGTATCATGGAAGACAAGGTAGCCAATGCATCTGCGAACTCGTTATGTATTCTCGGAACATATTTGAATTCTATCTTCGTGAGCCTCTTGATAAAATCTTGCACACAATGCAGTTATGGCAATATTTTAGTATTCTTGGTAGCCCATTGTCCGAGTACTTGATGTACCAGCAGATCTAAATCTTCGATTACCAGCAACTCCTAAATATTCATGTCGATGGTCAATCTGAGTCCTAAGATGCAAGCCTCATATTTGTCCATATTGTTGGTGCATGGGAACTTGAGCTTGGCGGATACCAGATAATGTTGACCGGTTTTTGATACCAAAACAACTCCGATGCCCACCCCTTTGAAGTTGCGGCTCCGTCAAAAAACATCCTCCAACCATCGTATGATTCGGCAATATCTTCTCCTATAAACGTCACTTCCTCGTCTGGAAAATACATCTTCAACAATTTGTATTCTCCGCCTAAGGGTTCTCTGCCAGGTGATCGGCCAATGGTTTCTCCTTGACTGCCTTCTGAGTCACATAGATGATGTCGAACTCACTTAGCAATATCTGTCACTTTGCTAGCTTTCCTGTAGTCATGGGTTTCTGAAAGATGTATTTCAGTGGATCCATCTTTGATATGCGATATGTGGTATATGTACAGAAGTAGTGCCTCAATATCTGGGCTATCCATGTCAAATCACAACAGGTGCATTCTAACAAAGAGTACCGGGCTTCGTAAGGTGTGAACTTCTTACTTAGATAATATATCGCCTGCTCCTTTCTCCTGGTTTCATCAAGTTTCCCCAAGACACAACCAAAAGCTCCATTCAACTCGGATAGGTACAACATCAAAGGTCTTCCGGGATCTAGTGGGACCAACACGGGCGACTTAGACAAGTACTCCTTGATTTTATCGAAAGCCCGTTGACACTCGTCGGTCTAGCTCTTCGCAGCATCTTTCCTCAGCATTTTGAAGATCGGCTCACGTATTACTGTTGACTGTGCTATAAAATGGCTGATATAATTGAGGCATCTCAGAAAGCTCATCACACCCTTCTTGTTCTTTGGCGGTGGCAAGTCCTGAATAGCTTTGATTTTTGACGGGTCTAGCTCAATACCGCAGCGACTGACGATGAAACCCAACAACTTCTCAGTAGGGACTCCGAAAGCACATTTTGCAGGATTTAGCTTCAGATTGTACTTTCGAAGTCGGTCGAAAAACTTCCTCAGGTCTGCTTTGTGATCCGAACTCCTCTCAGATTTTATGATGACATCGTCCACGTACACTTCTATCTCTTTGTGTATCATATCGTGGAAAAGAGTAGTCATGGCCCTCATGTAGGTAGCCCCGGCATTCTTCAAACCAAATGTCATCATTTTGTAACAATATATCCCCCATGGCGTGATGAAGGCTGTCTTTTTAGCGTCCTCTTCATCCATCCAAATCTGGCGATATCCTGTGAAGCAATCCACAAAGTATTGGAGTTCATGCTTGGTGTAGTTTTCGATCAGTATGTGTATGCTGGGTAATGGGAAATCATCCTTAGGACTTGCTCTGCTCAGATCTCGATAGTCAATGCACACTCTGACTTTCCCATACTTCTTTGAAACCAGCACACTGTTGTCTAGCTAGGTTGGGTACTCGACCACTCGAAGGACCTTGGCTTTGATTTGCTTGGTAACCTCCTCTTTTATCTTCAGACTCATATCTGGCTTGAATTTCCTGAGCTTTTGCTTTACCATCGGACACATGGGGTTGATAGGTAGTTTATGTGCTACTATGGATGTGCTTAACCCTGTCATGTCGTCATAGGACCATGTGAAAATATCCTTATAGATGAATGCTGATGCAAGTTTCTTTGACTGTTTCAGAATCCCCTAAGTTAACCGCCTCATTTTCTTCCAAATTGGACTTTGGTTTATGCTCAAAATTCTCTATTTCCTCGACAATTTCCTCAGGTATTATATCATCTTCCCAATCTTCCGAATCACTTTCCTTATGTTGCGTTGTCTCATTACATGTCATAGTCATAGGTTCATCAGGATATGTAATGATTATGCCTAAAAATAATGTAGAAAGATAATAGTATAAATAAGAAAAAAGCAATAATGCATTAATAAAACTTAAAATTGTCAACAAGCATGACTCGATGTCTCGAGTAATTATTTCAAAACAAAATGCTGGAAATTTCTTAAATGCCCAAAAACAATTTTAAAAATAAATCATGCTAGTTCTGCCATGGCTACCCAGGTGCTCGGCGAGCCCGGGATGGTGCAACAGTCCAGTTCCTCAGAACGGTTCTGTCTCCCACTGTCTGAATGGTAAGGTCTTCCTCCTCCTCCTCCTCCTCCTTTAAGATTGCACTGCAGTCCATATCTTCCTCGTCGAGAAACAACTTCCTCATGCAGGCCAAAACCTCATCTTCCTCGGATCCCCAAATCACATCAGTCTGGTGGAATGTCTGGTAGTGGTGGTATGGCTTGTTCCAATGGATAGTAAAAGTCATGCCATGGAGATGTCCAATCATTATATTCTTGCACAGTGTATTCATACTCGAGACCAAAGGCTGTGCCATGATATTGTGGTCGTATTGGTTCTGTGATCCCTTGAAGCTTTGGATCAAGACCCTTGCCTGGTTCATACTCCAACCACATCAGTATACTCTCTATCTTGTTTCTCCACCATCGCCCCTTATCGATTGCATTTACCCGCTCAATGTTGTGGTACATTTCTCCTCCCAATTTCCTCCTGTTATCGATAACTGGCACAATCTGGATGGTGTAGATAGGGTTGCTTCCATCTCTGTGAATAATCACCTCTTGATGATTCCACTTGAACTTCACAACCTGGTGTAGAGTAGAAGCTACTGCCCCAACTGCATGTGTCCATTGTCATCCCAGTAACAAGTCGTAGGTGGAAGATATATCCAGCACCTGGAATTCAACGTCGAACCAGGTCGGGCCCATCGAAAGATCAAGATTGATTTATCCAATAGTGGCTATCTCAGATCTATCAAATGCCTTCACCTTCATACTTCCTATCCGTATCTCATGCAGGCCTATATCCAGTCTTTTCAAAATAGTCAATGGGTATATGTTCAGCTCGAACACCCATCTATCAGAACTCTAGCAATGAACTTGTCTTCATATTGCATAGTGATGTGCAATGCTTTGTTGTGACTCAACCCTTCTGGAGGTAGCTTATCTTAATGGAAAGTAATCTTGTGACTCTCCAGTATTTGCCCTACCATATTCACCATTTCCCCACTAGTGATACCGGTAGGCACATAAGCTTCACTTAACACCTTCATCAAGGCATTTTTGTGTTCATCTGAATTCTGAAACAAAGATAAGATGGATATCTGGACGGGAGTCTTGTTTAGGTGATCAACAACAGAGTATTCCCTTGCCTGTACCTTCCTCCAAAGATCATCAATGTCTGTCTCCTCGATAGGTGGCTTAGATGCGGTCTCTTTACTTGTTCCTCCAAGATTTGCAGGTGTGTAAACTCTTTCGGTTCTGGTCATTCCTTGAGCAACACCTGTCTCTTCCATCTTGGCCTTTTATTTTCTCCTTATCTATGCCACATAATCACACAGGACAACATCAGGCTTATAAGACGATGTTGGAGCTACCATTATAGTGAAGGGCATAGCAACCTCGACCTCGACCTCGAATGTCGCCTAGGTTTGCACCACAATCGGTGAGAGGGTGGAAGGATATGTTTTGTGAGAGTCCCTCTCTCGCATAAGTCCGATGGATCCCTCCTGATCCCATTCATCATTAGTTTCTATAACATTGACTCCTCGCCACTATGATTAGGAAACGGGTTATTGCGGACATTCGGCGAGACTCCTTTGCCTGTATAACTTTGGTGTCAATCATCGTCTGGATCTTGTCTTTCAACATGCGGCATTCCTTGATAGTATGACCCTTCATGCCTGAATGGTAGGCACAAGTCTTGTTGGGGTTAACCTGATGGGAAGGGTTTTCAACGGCAAGAGCAGGAATGAGAGTGACATAACCAGCGACCTTCAGTCTCTCATATAGTTTTGCTATCGGTTCAACGATAGGGATGTATTGTCTGGGAGATATGTGGTCAAAGTTTGGTAGTGTATTTGGGTAGTTTTGGCGGGCGGGAGGAGGTGAATTGTAATATACGGGTAGGGTGTTATAGGTATGGTAAGTAGTGGCGGGGTATTGGTATTTTTGAGGTGAGGGTTTATATGTGGGTAGAGGTGTTTGATAGGTAAGGGGAGACTTAGGGCCCTAGGCTACCATCACACCACCCACTTCCTTCTTCTTTGAAATACCTCCCGACTGTAACGCTTTGTTGGTGGCTTGAAACGCCTCGAAGTTGGTCACCCTACCGTCTTGATTCCTTCTTTTATTGTTTCTCCCAATTTGGTGATGCAGAGAACTTATGATTCTCTATAACCATCAATCTTTCATAATACTGTAGATCCTGAGCTCTGACAAAGAACTTGTTCATTTGTTCTTCTTCTAGTGCCAGCCTCACCTTGGGGGCCTCTGATCTCCAACGAGTAGTATACTCGCAGAAGGTTTCTGTTGGCTTCTTCTTGAGGTTCTGGATGTGGAAAACGTCTGGCGCATTCTCTGTATTGAACCTGAATCTATCCATGAAATCGGATGCCATGCTCACCTAGTTTGCCTACTTCTTCAGGTTTTGGCTAATATAACAGGATACAACATCACCCGTAAGACTTCACATAAATAATTTCATGCAGATTTGCTCATTCTTGCCCACTCCTACATGCTTGTCTCATTAGGTTCTTAAATGCACCTTAGGATCACCGGTGCCATCAAACATCTCAAACTTAGGAGGTTTGTAACCCTCCGATAGTTCCACATCCGACTGGATACACAAGTCTTCGTAGTTCAAACCTTCAATGCCCTTCTCGCCTTTGACACTCTGGACTCTTCCTGTCAGTTTATTTAGCTCCTCCTCCATGTTCCAGATGAGTAGGTCCTTCTCGGTTAGTTTGGGTATGTATAGGGTTTGTTGCAGGGTGTGTGGTAGGTTCTTCACGTATATTGGGTTTCCTTGGTGTGTTCTTGGGACTTGGGTGTATGCGTGATCATTGATTGAGGTTTGAGGGGGATCAGGGTTAAGTTGTTGTGCGTTTTGGAGTATGATAAGTGGTGGTTTACGGATACTGGGTTGGGTGACGGTGTTGTTGTTGAGGGGTTTGTACTGGTGGGGGGTTAAGGTTTTAAGGGGGTGCGGGGTTGTGATACTGGTGCATTGCAGGATGATTTTGTGGAGCTATAGGTGGTGGATTTTGGGCTTGAGTGTTTTGGGGTGACGTTTGGTTCTAAGTGGTGATGTTCTGATGGTTGATGTTGGGGACATTTAGAGTAAGGGAGAGGTTTGCGAGATTTCAGACCTGCTCAAGCTCACCTTTGTAGCTCCAAGATTTTCTGTTCCAATCGTAGGACCAACTCATTTTGTCCAGGCATACTTCTTCCGTCGGAGGTTTTAACATTTTCTTCCATGGTAGCGTTGTCTTTTCGATTACCACTTAGATAATACATCTTCCCTTTGCCTTTGCCTTTGCTTTTTAGGTCGCTAGGTGGAGGAGGAGGTGGAGGACCTCTGATCTAGTGTGGTATGCTGATGATGCCAGAATGCCCAAACCAACCTTTGGGAATGGGAGTAATCAAAAAAAAGAAAAACAAAAGGTAACCAAGTCAGTAAGACGAAGTAAAAGAGTGTTGGTAATATTTAAGCAAGTTTCACGTAAGGTCATGCAATATTTCGCGTCCTAGTTTGGGGACCTCATTGTGCCCGAGGTAGGCCTAAGCGACATATCAACTTGGAGAAAATTCATGCAAACGTTGCCTAATTCCATTAATGCAAAAATAAGTCAAATCAATATTTACTTAATTGAAATAATAATTATAAAGTCACTAATAGCACTAAACCTTATTACATTGAAATCTAACGAAATATAATCTAGAAAGCAACAAAGAATGTTATCTCCTAATCTATTTGGTACCAGAAGGACCTTCTCCATGCTTGGCTTTTTTGACTCCATCAATCACACTTCCCAGGTCGCGCATTTAGAGTAGCAAGTAAGCCATTGCCAGCTTCCTTCCTTCATCATAGTCCATACCTTGAGAATCCTTAAGCCTCTTTCTCATCTTCCCCTCTAGCTCCATGAATCCTTGCTATCCAACCTCTTTGTCAACTTATTTGAAATATCCTTCCATTCCTTGATCGCCTCCATATCCACCTTATACTGTTCCAGATGGTTAGGTTCAGATTCGAACACTCTTTTACGTAGCCTCTTATACTTCACCTATGCCTCAACCATCTCCTCTATGATTCTATCTTTCAGATTGACCCCCGGTTTGACATCCCTAGTTATATAGTCTTCCAACCACGAGAGATAATAGTACATATCGTCTTCCAACCACGATGATATTTTGATTCCACATGTGTTGGGCCTCGAATTTGAATGGGATAACATCTCCTTTGAAATCTACTTTATACTGAACCATGTTGGAAACCTGAGGTATGACTTGTTTCCTCCCAACTTGCCTTATTATCCTTATAGGAGGGTAAGGGTAGATGCCTTACAACCCAATCAATACCAGGTGGGTTGTTCCTTTGGACATGACGATGAACTCGCTACTAGGAAACCAATCAAACATCCAATGCACTTGCTCGTCTGTCAGATTACTAATGAACCACACTAGCCTACAACATTCCCATCCTTTGCAAACCTATATAGAATGAACATCATCTTTTTTGGATGATGACTGGCTATGTAGTCATTCAGTGGCATACGTAGAAGCTCCTGGCGATAATTTCCCCTATGAAAAAGTTCTAGCAGCCAAACTTATAGTAGGAGATTATAACCCTCAAAATGTCCAATCCCATGCTTGCACCGATCCAGAGCATGATAAATCTCGACTAAGATCATAGGGATGATAGTGTATTTCTTCCCCTCGATACCCTCCATCACGATCCTGGCGACCATGGCTAAGCGAGTGTGAATCTTCCCTCCTTGCATCAGAAAGATTAACAAACCCAAGAAACAAACAATGAAGACATAGACCCGGTGGTGTACCCATCCCAAAGAGGTAATGGCTAGCTCCTCGTGATGTAGGTGATATGATTTACTGTGCCCATATCGCTCATAGAGAAATTCAAAAGGGATGTAAGATTTCTTCAGGCAAACCAGGTCGTCGTTATTCTTAAAACCCAATATTTTCAGAAAATCGCATGGGGTGCAATTTTTTGGTACCAGTAAACCCAGACTATCCCATGGTAACTTGGTGAAACCCCCTATTTCTTCCAGAAGATGAGTCATTTCTATATTGCCAAATCGGAAAACAACTCTCTTTTCATCAAAGAACATGGTGACTGCCTCAATTAATTCCCTGTTGGGTCGAATATTCAGCAAAGATGGCAAGTTTCCTAGTACTCTCCTCACGTAATTTTTGTCGCATGGTGCAAGGTCATTCCACTAGTCAATTAGTATAGGTGGGATATTCTATACCATACCAAATCTGGGGATTTCGCACTTCGTTTTCTGCAAACAAATAAAGGTTTGTCCTTTCCCCTCCAGATTCGACTACTTACGCAATGATGGTCAACATGTCGACACTTTTTCTCCAAGAAATGCACATAATATGATGGTGTCCTTTGGGATTATGAAATTCCTTTGGACTTTGGACAAGGTTACCTAAGCGGGTCGATGCGTCAATGACGTTTCAATCAATACTAGGTTTAGCATGTTAAATGTACATTCCAAATCAGAGTGTGTCTTCTAGAAGGGTCTATACTAGTACTCTCAAGTGGACGACTTGAGAGGGAAAGGCACGGGACCGTCGATTGCACGCTGATCGACTAGTCTACCACTAATAAGCCTTTTCGATTTAAAATGGTATTTTTTTAAAAGCGTTCACACGCATCAAGCGCCGCTATGTTGATAATAAGCACGAGTGAAGTATGATATGGAGAGCATGCTTTATGCAAGAATAGTAACCCATTGCCAGATATTTGCATGATGAAAGTACGTAAAAATAGTAAATAATATGATAAAAGAGAGAATTCAGTTTAACTCATGAAAAAGTGCGAAAACATAATTAAATGAAGAAAATAGAAAAATAGGGACAGGAGAGACATGGTATAGCAGTTTAAAACAAGATAAAGGAAATAGGGATGGGATGTACATGTCATAGAAGTTTAAGCAAATAGGGGAAATAGGGAGGGGATGTACATGTCATCAAATAATCCATTGATCCACATAAGAGAAACATCATTATGGTAAGACACTAAGTATATCCCCAGTAGAGTCGCCATGCTGTCGCACCCCGTTTTCTCGTAAAAGTGGGCTTCGACATGTGACAACTCTTTTAAATAGGTATTAAAAGGGCAGAGTCACGACCTAATGGTTTAAGGTGTGTTAGGGCACCTTTTTGCAAATAAGTCTGTATTAACTAGTCCGTGATACCAAAGATAGAGTAAGGGCTCAAATTACCTCGAAGAGAAGGTGTTAGCTTTTTGAGGTCCACAACTGTGGGTTCCGACCGAATTGTACGCTATGTGGGATTATTAGATTATAATTGTCCTATGTGATAAGGTAAGTGAGGGAAGACAGAGAATTAAGGGTTCAACTACGATATAAGACAAATGTAAAGAAGATTTTGCAAAAGATTAGAAGACTTTAGAAGTTACAAAAGACAACCTAATCGCTCTAGGTTTAAAGAAACAAAGGCGTGAATAACAAACATATAAAGGAGGGGAGGGGG
>AWOL01S0098169.1:23872-34949 GCA_000715115.1 Nicotiana otophora
GGTCCTAAGTTTTTTAGCCTAAAGGATCACCCTGTGCAACATAAATAATACTTTGCAACTCCCTTAGGGTACGGGGTTCTCATATTATTCAGCGGGGACAGACTATCATCTCCTGCTATCCAATTACTATGTTAAAGTTGTTTGCCTAAAGCGCTCTAGTTCGATTCTAAACTGTGTCTTATGCGTGCACTACCCGTCTCAACCTATAGTCCAGGAGGGTTTGGACCTACTACTTGGGTGGTTCTAGACTTTACTTAGGGTGCTCAAAATGATAAAACTAGGCGTACATTCAAAACATTAGGACTACACATAAAGACATCAAATAGCTCAAGTTATCCTCCACACATAAGCAACAAAAGCACGCGGGAAGATTTCATATTAGACAGTTTCAGAATCAAGGTATATTAGAGTCATTAAGTCCTATATACATGGCTTCTATCTGATCCCAGTTCAAAAAACATGTTACAGGCAGTGCGGCTGTTCAAACTATCAAATTTATAGATTACAAGTATTATAAACCTATAGACATGAGCTCTAAGTGTTTTGTTTCATGAGGTAGATAAACCATTCCAGAATTACTCGTGTTTGATCCTACTGACATGCTTTCTAGGCTAGTAGTGATATCTTATAGGCAGGTTCTCTAATAGTCACATTGCAATTGCACAATTGAGCAAATAGTTATTGATGTTTGATTCCTATATTCATGCTATCTAATAGCGTATAGAAGTTGACATGGCAATAAGTAAAGCATTAACTCAAACATATTCTGTTAATGTGCAGGCATTAGACAGGCTGAGTGAGTGAAGTGTTGAGTTCCTATAGGCATGATATCTACTAACGTATAGAAATAGAGCATGTCGAACAAAGGAGCAAACAAAGCATGTAGACCCTATAGGCATTCTCTCTACCCATGCATACAAAAATAATAGTGCATCTGTTCCCCCGTTCCACTAATTCTCCAAATGTTTTGTTTACAAATTATTACAGGCCAAAAATAATAAATATAATTACAAATATTACACACTGAATGACTGCAGGCCCAAGAGCAGGCCCAAATGAAAATAACTCAGTACTACCCGGGCCTTCAACATGTCACTTTCATACGAATAGCAAACTCAGATCCAAATGCATCTCAAACAAGAGAGTGTGTCCTTTGCACAGCCTAGGGCAACACATGAACTCATACAATGCCCAACAATTACAGATTAACCACTTAACCATATAAGTTAATGAACCACACATGGCAATCAATTAAACAACTTTGAAACAATACCTCATAGGGACAAGATTACATGACATTTAGCAGGATTAACATAAAGCATATTGGCACTTGCATTTTAGAAGCTAGGGTGACAGGATTGGTCAAACAAAGGCTTGAACATGAAACTAGGAGAACCAATAAAGTTTAGTTTCAACATGGTAAGTTTGACATGGAAAACCAACAACATAGGTCCACAACAAGTGAAAGAGTATAGCATGCACAACATTAGGAGAGTTGAGGAGGCATGTTACTTAGGTTAGCAGGGTAAGAACACATACATGCTCAGTTTTGCAGAACAACTAGTTTAGAGTAAAACATGAACCATGATTAGTCTAAAAGGGACTCTAGACCTAGGAGGTCTTAATCATGGAAGTCTAATAGAGTCATAGTTAGGGGAATAACAATGAGATTGTAATGCACATAGCAAACAAGCTAGTAGACATGGTCTATGACAGTCAACAAACAACCTAACATGCTGAGTATAACACAAAGATTCCAAGGTCTTAAGAATTCATGGTAGGCAGACATATCCACTTAAGGTTAAAAGAAACAGGTAGACCTCAGGGCTTATGCCAATTAACTATGCATGATAGAAGAAGCTAAGCATATTGAAATTCAATTAGAAATTTTAGGCAATACTAAAGAGTGCGGGATTGAACAAACACAACATTAGAGAGAAACATATTTGGCTAAAACACTGAGACACTAATTGGCACATAAGGCTCATGTAAGCGTAAAGCAGGAAAATTGTAGAACACACGTGAAGGATTCATCAGAAAGAAATTCACTCAAGCAGGTTCTGGGTAAGAGATAATCCCCTTAGGAATACAAGAATTCAAGGCAAGGCATGAGAAAGGGCTCATGAATAGCAATAGGTGATCAAAATAGAATAGCAGGCTGAAGGTAATCAGAAATCATTTAAATTGCACATATATAACAGGCATGCATCGAAACTCAGAATTCAAGTAGGTTTAGATACTCGAAAAGCACATGGGTACATGATAATGCTACGACAAACATGTATACGAACAGAGGCAAACAATAGCATATTGATTCACAAAGGCCTAAATGACATGAACATAAGCAAAAGAGAATAGAATTGCAAGAGTCTCATTATTCACCAGTTTGTAGAATTAACGAGTCAATAAGGTAGAAAATAAGTGCCAACAACTTACTTATTAGTAAGAAGGAGAGAACACAAGGAACCCCAAAATTCTCAATGTGTCAGTGTTCCCAAGGGTCTTAGATGAACCCCGGGCAGTGTTCACACTGAGAGTGATCTAATAGTCGAATTCCGGTGGCCTTGGCTTTAAACCGGCCAAGAGTATAATCTTAGAATAGTTTAGAGTGAGTGATATTGAGAAAGCATTAGCAGTAGTAGTAGTTGAGTCTTAGAGGGGAAACGGGGAAAAAGGTTTATATAGAGATCCATTTGAATAAACAAACATAGGAAGCAATCAATTAAACATAAATAAGGCAAGAAAATATCACATGTAAATCAAAATCGGTAGAGGAGATGGAATATATCGAATATAGGATATTATTGTAAATAGTATAGATAAAATAGAAAAAATATAAATATAATAATGCAAAGAGAGATAAAATATTATAAAATGTATAAGGGTGTAGAATGATAAGTTGGATGAATGAATCACCTTAAAACATAATTAATATATATTTAAGCAAATTAAATGCGAGAAAATCAAATTTAAAGCTTTAACAATTATAGAGAAATATAAAAAATACTTATATGACCCTTGTAAGTTGGGTAATAATGCAAAATAATATTTTGAAAGTATATGGAATATTTATAAAATATGAGGGCAAAATTAGGTATCTACAGTTGTCAGTACAGTTTAAATTCAAATCTTTATACTGATATAGGTGTAACACTCTGTAAATTTGGACTAGGTGTGGACGTGTTAAATGAGTATTAATGTGACATCTTAGATATATGAAGCCCTATCGGGATGAGTATGGGAAGAAATAGTTGTTTTGGAATCAAGACGGTGAGTGAGGTGCATAAGATTCGATAAAATTGACTAAGTTTATGGAATACCTGTCTTCTAGCACGATTTCGTGAAACTTTTTTAGGATTTTGGGAAACCATAAAACATGAAAGTTGTATCCCTTTGATATAACTTTCCAATGATACATTATGGAGCCCGAACAGACCTCTATGTAAAATCTTATACACGTTTTATTGGACAATGCACAATATACGCGCCCAAGTGCGTGACCAGCTGTTCCTGTGCGCGACCATGCACTTGTGGCGGTGCCACTTCCTTTGATGCAAGTTTAGGTGCGTGGTTGGTCCTTTAGTTGCATGGGGGCGCACCTGGAAAGCCGTTTTATAACCCCTACCTCTTCCCCCACACCCCAAAACACGAATACTTGCTATAGAAAGAAAAGCTCTCAAGAACCTAACTTCCTCCAAGGTCCCTCCTCATCCAAGGTAAGTTCTAATGATGATTCTAAGTTAATTTAAATTCTCTAACACCTTATTAATATGGGCAAACCATTCAAATAATTAGATATTCGATCGACATATCATTGCTGAGAAAAGAAACCCTATAACCCGAATTCAAGAGGATTGATCGTCAAAAGGTAATATCTTCACCCTATAATTGATTATAGTAAATTATTAATGATTTTAGACTCCAAGTTCATGAGATATGAGTTGACGGGTTTGATAGAAAAGCATGAACGGTTATAGGTTTGGGTTGTTGATTGTTGATTATTGATTAAGGGTGTTGTTTATCTTATGGGTAATGAAGAATGATATTGATTATAGCAATCTGAGATTTGTGAATTTTCTAGGAGCAAGAGAATGGGTTGTTAGGTGTCGAAACACCATTAATAAGGGATATGAAGATTTATTCCCACCAAGTGTTTGATAAAATTCATAAGTAACCAAAACATGAGTATTATTGCTAATATGGAACCCTTTGACTTGTATTGATATAGATTAAAGTTGAAAGGGTTGATGAATGTTGTTTTACGCTCAAGAGGAGGAAGTTAAGGTATGTGAAGCTAACTCTCTGTGTTTGGGAATGTTAATGATTCACCCTACAATACATTTCTTTTTGACATTACTAATTATCTCAGAAATATAGTTAAGCCCAATTCCTTGAATAGTTGCAAAATCTATATTCTCTAGCTTCATAACTCGTTTATGTCTTTCATTCTGAACGTTGTGAGATCAGTGCGTTATCAATACAGACTCGGGTTTGATGCCCGTGAGTCTCAATCTAGATTACTCAGCATGTCATCAATAATTGAAGTTTCAGCTTTCATAATCATTTCAAGAACACATGTATCAGTCTTGTCCTATTAAGTATTCCAGTATCATGTAACTCAATATGATTCAGTATTTTAGCATCACATATTGCCGTATGATTCTTAGTTCCTGAATTTAAATCCATGAATGTTGAACACCTGTATTTGGGCCTAAGGCCGTAGTTTGTGCTTTATGCATATTTGGGCCTGAGGCCGTAGCTTGTGCACATATATATTGGGCCCGGGGTCATAGTTTATTTAGATAAACAGGTGGTTCATTATTCAGAAGAGGGAGTATTCATATCCTTCAGAAGAGGGAGTATTCATATCCTTACTTCCTTTGCTCGGTTCAATTATTAGTTATCAATTATCAGTTATCATTTCAGTTTTAGTTTCAACAGTTATCATTTCAGTTATCAGTTCTCAGTTATCAGCTCAGTTTCAGTTTCAGCATTTATAGTTCTTTCTTACAGTTGTTTTACATACCACTACAATTCAAATGTACTGACGCCCCTTCCGCCCGTAGTCTGCATTTGACGATGCAGGTAATAATTTACAGGTTGACGACTCAGAGCGCTAGGATTCTCGTACCAGCTATATGGTGAGCCCCAGTTCTTTGGGGGCATTATCATTACTTTACAGTCTTTCAGTATTTACAGACAGTCAGTATTTCAGTACTTCATTAGATGCTTCATAGACTAGAGTAACAATTAGACAAAGTCGGGGGCTTTTCATGTTAAGCGATTTGGCCACATATATGTTTCAGACTTATATTAGTATTTTTGCACTTGATTTATATCATTCAGACTTTTAGTATATCAACACGTGTTAGTTTATCTTCTGCATTCAGTATGTTATGACATCACATGTTGATTCAGCCAACCAGTTGGTTCGCTAGGTCACATGTAGTCAGGCACCAGGTGTCGTGGTATGTCCAGGACCAGTTTCGGGGCGTGACAAAGCTTGGTATTAGAGCACTAGGTTCAAGTGTCCTAGGGAGTCTATGGAGCCATGTCCAATGGAGTTTCCTTTATATGTGTGTGCCGGCCACGCATATAAACAGTTAACTACCAAGACATTCAGGATTGTCTCATTTGTTTCTACTCTAGATCGTGCCATGAAGCTTAGAGGAATAGGTAACCTTTTCTTCTTATTGACTTCCAGACGTATCGAATACCCAAGCGACGGGCAAAAACAAAACCCAAGGTCTTAGAGAGGATGATTGCCCATTGGGGTATAAATATGGAGTACAGGTTGGTAACAAATGAGATTTGAAAGATATAATGGATGGAAGTACATATTGGAGCATAACTTTATTAGAAAGTACAAAGGTAGTTATCATATTTTATGGTTATTAGCTTACCTCAATTACTAGTTATACAGTACACCAGTATTCAGTTATTAATTACTAGATCTCTAATTTTCAGTATATCCAAATTCTAGTGACTTGTGAGTAAATAGTGATGCCTATGGGTTCTAAAAGAAAATGCAAGCAACAGTGGTTATAGAAAAATCTTTGCATGTTTTAGGTTCGAATTAAGACCCAAGACTCACTGGATGGTGCCGTAAGTGATTTATCAGATGATGGTACACTGTGAAGGAGAAGTTTGTGTATGGTAGTGTATCTGTATGTGTTTTATCTCACAGAGCAATTTTGTTTTAATCCTTGGAAATAGAGCCACATGTTAGATGATGATAGTTCAGATGTTAGACCCCACGGTATAATAGGTTAAGAATTTAACCGCAGTGGGCATAGAATTGATCACTATAATTTTGGACAGGAAAGAGCCTAAGGGCAAAATACCTAGTAGTCAGAAATATTTGTTATTACCAAAGATGTGTTATTCATGCTACTAATGCATATGACTAAGCAAATATAATGTATAAAATGAGAACCAAGAGCAACCATTATGGAATTTCAAGGAATGATTTTAAGTTGTTCAGATTTATTCAAATTAGAACTAGAAAGTACCATGTTAGTAAGTTACTATAAGAAGCAACTATTATTGTGAGATAAAAATATGACAATTTCCCTTTAGGTGATGCGACTAAGTGTTTACCCTATATGTTTATAGTCTGATATGATTTTGAAGTGTATAGGAAGCTTGGGGTTAGATATTCCAAATTCATTTAAGACAGATACAATTTTCGTAAGTGTGATCCATGTACATAGTAAAAAAAAGAAGATAGTATGAGACTGTAGAATAAGGTCAGATGGTGAGGGAAGTTAGAAATAACCTTATTCTTCACTTTAGTTATTCCAAGCAGAACAAGGAAACTTGATTCTAGCAGGTGGTTAGTAAATGAATAGTAAGTACGTTTTGAGTAGATACAATGAATTAGCAATTTCAGCGGAGCTAGTAGAGGTATAATTTGATTTACTTAGCCAGGTTAACACTAATGAGTAGATGGTAATTTGAAATACCGAACACGTCTTAGAACCCAAAGAGTTTAAGTTAAACCTGAAGTACAGTGACAACGGAAGAAGAAAAAAATCAGCTCGGTAGTAAGAGAGCAAGCTACAGAAGAATAGCCTTTAAGAGTTATCGAAAAGGGGGTTTCCCAAGATTGAAAGTGTGAGCAGAGTTAAATCATTAAGAGTGTGTATGATAGTTGTGCATACATTGGCTTTCTATTTATGTAAGTAATTTAGGTTTTCTAGTAAGAAAGATTGCTCAAAAGTAAGTCAGAAGATGATTCGTTATTGACGTAAAGTGCAAAGAATTGCAGAAGATGAGGAAAGTTATTCGGATCCCAACAAAAGAGAAGAAACCACAAGTATAAGACCTTAACCTTTGGTCTAAGGGGGATATATGAAAATCATCAGTAAGTCCATTTGGAGATTTGAAACCCGAATAGTTAGCATGAGATATAATTACCACAAGGAATGTGCCTAGCATATGTAAGAAACATGAAGTGAGTAGATTGATAGTTGAGCTTAGTTATTGTTGATAAAGCGATCACAGAAAAACTATACAATCATGGCCAGTTATGTCTCATGAGGGTAGTGCCATTACAAGAGACTTTAATCTTCGGAGTATAGAGTTAGCTCACAATAATACTATAAGTGTTTTTAGGAAGTACCTTAAAAATATAATCAAGTATGATAAGTATAGCTCATGACTAAGATAGACAAGAGAACTATGGTGAAAACGTTCACCGCTTAGGCAAGCGAGGAGTTCGACTTTCAGACTCCGAAGGTGGTGGAGTTGTTGTCTAGAACATGACTTGTTCCTCCTTATTAGCTGGAGTGAAGGAGAAATAGTTTGATGAGCTCTACTTGTTACAGCTGTAAGAGGGTATTCATAAGCATAATACAATGGCTTTTGAACAAGGGGAGATGATGGTACTTTGAGCTACCAAGAAGGATTGTATGTTCCAGATATATATGGACTTAGAGAGGGAGGATCATGTTAGAAACCCATAATTCCAGGTATTCCATCCACCCAGGTTACCCAAAGATGTTTCATGACCTCAAAGAGATTTATTGGTGGAACGACATGAAAATGAATGTCACAGACTTTGTGGCCAAGTGTCCGAATTGTGAGCAAGTGAAAGTCGAGTAGCAGAAAAGTCAGTGTTTTACCATATAATACACATATTCTTGAGTGAAAATGGTAAATATGGATTTTATAACAGGATTATCTCGCTCATTTTGAAAGCATGATTTGATTTAGTGATTGTAGATCAACTTACCAAGTGAGCGCCTATTCAGAAACTTGAAGATATGTCCTCGACATTAAAGGTAATTGGGATGATCACATACCTCTTATTGAGTTTGTTTATAATAACAACTACCATTCTAGTATCAAGATGGCACCGTACGAAGCTCTGTTTGGGAAAATGTGTAGATCGCCAATTGGTTGGTTGGAAGTTGGCAAAGCAGAGCTGTTGGGACCAAATTTGGTCTATCATACCATGGAGAAAGTCAAGTTGATTCAAGAGCATTTGAAAATGTCTTAGAGTCGCCAAAAATCCTATTCGAATGTGCGACATAGAGACATAGAGTTCAAGTTGATGATTGGATATTTCTGAAAGTTTGACCTCTGAAAGGTGTATAATATTTAGGAAGAAAGGAAAGCTTAGTCCCATATACATAAGGTTGTATAGGATCCTACGAAGGGTCGAACAAGTAGCTTAAAAGTTAGAATTGCCACCAGAATTGGCAGATGTACACCCAGTACTTCATGTGTCATGGTATAACACTCAAGGTTCTAGTACTCAGATACTTAAGTCAGTTTAGTTCTCAGATACTCAAGTCAGTTCAGTTCTCAGATACTCATGTCAATTCAGTTCTGAGATATTCATGTCAGTTCAGTACTCAAATACTCATGTTAGTCCAGTACTCAGTTATTCATGCTAAATTAGTACTCAGATATTGATGTCAGTTCAGTACTCAAATAGTCGTGCCAGTTTAGTATTCATATATCCATGTTACTTCAGTATTCACGTATAGACCAGTATTCACATATATATTTCATGTTATGTGCATTATAATGCCATGTGAGGCTTGTGATATGCTATGATATCTAGCGGGTGTTTTGAAGAAATGTTAAAGGTAATTAACATTTCCATTTAGACCTTATATTATAATCTCCATGTCTTTCAGTATTCAGTCAGCTCAATATTCAGTCAATGCAGTAGTCATTCAGTTTAGTATCCCAGCAGTTCAATAATAATTTATTCATTCAATTTATTATGCAAGTGTTCATGAAAGTTCATTATTCACATGATTCCATCAGACCTATTTAAGGTCCATAGTTAGCCGTAGTTACAGTTAGGACAATTATTCGAGGACGAATGATCCCATGAGGGGATAATGTAACACTCTGCAAATTTGGTCTAGGTGTGGACATGTTAAATGAGTATTAATATGACATCTTAGACATATGAAGTCCTATCGGGATGAGTATGGGTAGAAATAATTGTTTTGGAATCAAGACGAAGAGTGAGGTGCACAAGATTCGATAAAATCGACTAAGTTTATGGAAGGTCTGTCTTCTAGCAAGATTTTGTGAACCTTTGTTGGGAATTTGGGAAACCATAAAACATTAAATTGTAGACCTTTGAAATTCCCTTCCAATTATATCTTATGGAGCCCGAACGGACCTTTGTGTAAAACGTTATGTGCGTTTTACTAGACAATGAAAAGTATGCGTGCCCAGGTGTTCTCGTGCATGGCTCGGCACTTGTGTCAGTGCTAGCGCATTTGATGCATATTTATGTGCATGGTTGGGCCTTCAGTTGCGTGGATGCGCACTTGGGAAGTCATTTTATAAGCCCTACCTCATCCCCCACACCCCAAAACATGAAAACTTGCTCTAGAAAGGGAAGCTCTCAAGAACCTAACTTCCTTCAAAGTCCCTCCTCAACCAAGGTAAGTTCTAGTGATGATTCTAAGTTAGTTTCAGTTATCCAACACATTCTTAACATGGGTAAATCCTTCAAATCATATGATATTCGATCGAGATATTATTGTTGAGAAAAGAAACCCTATAACTCGAATTCAAGAGGATTGAACGTCAAAAGGTAATATCTTCACCCTATAATTGATTATGTTATTAGATTAATGAATATAGATTCTAAGTTCCTGAAATATGAGTTGATGGGTTTGATAGAAAAGCATGAACAGTTAGAGGTTTGGGTTGTTGATTGTTGATTATGGGTGATGAAGAATGACATTGATTATAGCAATTTGAGATTTTAGAATTTTATAGGAGTAAGAGAATGGGTTGTTGGGTGTAGAAACACCATTAATAAGGGATATGAAGCTTTATATCCACCAAGTGTTTGATAAAATGCTAAGTGACCAAAACATGAATATTATTGCTAATATGAAATCCCTTTGACTTGTATTGATATAGATTAAAGTTGAAAGGATTGGAGAATGTTGTTTTACGCTCAAGAGGAGGAAGTTAAAGTATGTGAGGATCACTCTATGTGTTTGGGAATGTTAATGATTCTCCCTACACTACGTTTCTTCACGACATTACTTATTGTCTCAGAAATATAGTTAAGCCTAGTTCCTTGCATAGTTACCGAACTTTTATTCTCTAGCTTCATAACTAGTTCATGTCTTTCATTCTGAATGTTGTGAGCTCAGTGTGTAATCAATATAGACTTGGGTTTGATGCCCATGAGTCTCAATCTACATTACACAGCATGTCATAAACAATTGAAGTTTTAGTTTTCATAATCAGTTCAAGAACACATGTCTCAGTCTAGTCCTATTCAGTATTCCAATATCATGTAACTCAATATGATTCAGTATTTTAGCATCACATATTGCAGTATAATTTTTAGTCCCTGAATTTAAATTCCGAAATGTTGAACACCTGTATTTGGACCTGAGGCCGTAGTTTATGCTTTATGCCTTTTTGGGCCTAAGGCTGTAGTTATGTATACGTATACTTGGGCCTGAGGCTGTAGTTATGTATACGTATACTTGGGCCTGAGGCCGTAGCTTGTGCGCACACACACACACACATACACACACACACACACACACACACACACACACACACATATATATATATA
>AWOL01S0098188.1:0-13984 GCA_000715115.1 Nicotiana otophora
TCATACTGAGTGACTGACATGGTGCCCTGCTGGAGACGATCAAACTGCTTGCGGTAATCCTCTCTCAGTATAGCTGCGAGAACTGCTCCCAGGTAAGTGTAGGTGAACCAACTGGTTTAGTAAATACATAATCTCTCCAACACCTCTTGGCAGAAACCCATCATCTGAAATATAGCAAAATCGACCCCATTGGTCTCAACTATACCCATGTTCTGCAATACTTCATAGCACCTGTCAAGAAAATCCTGTGGGTCCTCAGAAGTTGTACCACTAAAATGGATTTGAAAGAGCTTGGTAAACTTGTCCAATCTTAACAATGCCTCAGAAGATAAAGCAGGCCTATCACTGGCGTGTGCTGCAATAATTGGTTGAACTACCCCAACTGGATGGGCTACTGGAGCCTGATAATGGGGAGTTGTCTGCCCCGGAGCGGGAGTAGTGGGAGTTTGTGCTCCTCCCCTAGCCTGTGAGACGGCCGGTGCCACTAGAAATGTACCATTCTGGGCCACACCCTCCATTAGGCTCACCAAACGGACTAGAGCGTCCTGAAGTACTGGAGTAGCTATGAATCCTTCCGGAACTTGAACTGGTCCAACCGGTATAGTCTGAACTGGAACCTAATCGTGAAGATCCACCTGAGGTTCTACAATAGCTGCTTCTGCTCGAGCTCTAGACTGAGCTCTACCTATGCCTCTGCCTCGGCCTTTAGCGTGACCTCGGCCTCGACCTCTACCCCTGGTCATACTTGCCACCGAGGGCTCTGGCCCTTTTCCATTAGTAGATGTATTACGCGTTCTCGCCATCTGCGAGAGAATAAAAATGGAATGCTTCAATCATCGATGACAGAACAAAATTGCACAACAGAATAAGAAAAAAGTGATATTTTTCCTAAACTTCATAGCCTCTGAGAGATAAGTACAGACGTCTCCGTACCGATCCTTCAGACTTTACTAATCTTGCCCGTGACTCGTGAGACCTATGTAACCTAGTGCGCCGATACCAACTTGTCACGACCCAAAATTCCCACCTTCGGGACCGTGATGACGCCTAACATTTCACTTGCTAGGCAAGCCAACGTTACAATAATATTAGCCATTTTAAAATAATTTTTAAATTAATTAATAACAAAGAAAAACATACGGAAGTAAAGTCTGAAATGTAGTAAATAATCCATAATAATAGCGATGTCTAAATACCATCCCAGAATTGGTGTCACAAGTGCACGAGCTACTAGAATAATACAAATAAAGGTCTGAATGAAAATAAAGTTATCTGAAAGAAATACACAACTATGATAAAGTGGAAGGGGACTTCAGAACTGCGAACGCCATGCAGCTATACCTCAAGTCTCCTGCGAATAGCTAAATTCGAGCAAATCTACTATATGCCGCAGAGACCAACTCCGATATCTGCACAAGAAGTGCAGAGTGTAGTATGAGCACAACCGAACTCATGTACCTAGTAAGTGTCGAGCCTAATCTCGACGAAGTAGTGACGAGGCTAAGGCAGGTCACTTACATTAACTTGGACGCAATAACAATAATAACAACAATAATAGAAATAAAACATGTATCTCTTTTCAATAGTTGAAGCATATTCGGCAATCATAACCAATTATTATTTCAATTAGTTTCTGTTGCGGCGTGTAACCTGATCCCACTATATATTCATATTCAATTCTGTTGCGGCGTACAACCCGATCCCAATATATCTTTTCAATCAATTCTGTTGCGGAGTGCAACCCCCTCCTCCAATATATTCATTTCAATCAATTCTGTTGCGGCGTGCAACCCGCTTCTCCAATATATTTATTTCAATCAATTCTGTTGCGGCGTGCAACACGCTCCTCCAATATATTCACTTTCATTTCCGTTGCGGCGTGCAATCCTCTCATCCAATATATTCATTTACCAATTCTTACAAAAAACAATTACTCCAATAAATACAACAATTAATATAAAATTATAAGACAACAAGCATACAATAATTATGATTTATTAGAAAAAAGTGATAACAAGCAGTAATTAATTATGAAAATTAAGGATGTAATAGATATTTTAATAATTAGTATGCTAAACTTCAAATGGAAATTAAGTCACATAAATCAAATAAGCATGTAGGAATTATAGCATGGATTCAAAGCATGATATTGAGCAAAGAACACGAGAGAAATAATTAGTATAATAATTAATTCATGATTTAAAACGATTTATGATTTTTCAAGTAATTATGCAAATAATTAATTTGACGACGTATTGACACTCGTCACCTCACCTATACGTCGTTCACATGCATTTCACATAACAAATAATTTAAGGGTTCTATTCCCTCAAGTCAAGGTTAACCGCGATACTTACCTCGCTTTGCAAACAAATTTCAAGATTCCAATACACCTTTGCCTCGCGAATTCATGTCTGAAAGCTTCAAATCTTATCACAAACAATTCAACATACTCAACACGAATCGTAGGAACTAACTCTATATGAAATTATAAATTTTCCGGATTAAAATTCAAAATTTATTTTAAAAATCAACAGTAGTACCCACGTCTCAAATCTCGAAAAAACTCACACAATCCGAACACCCGTTCCTATACGAGTTCAACCATACAAAAATTATCGAATTCCGACATCAGATTGCCTTTCAAATCCTCAATTAAAGTTTTGTTTGAAGATTTCTACCATTTTCAATCCAATCTTTACCCATTTGAACTCAACAATCTTCCCGTAACCTTATTGGTACAAGCATGTATAACTAATACTCTCACAAGCAAGAATCACACTCACAATCACCCATCTTTACCCAAACTCAAAATTGAAGAATAGGGGTTATAACCTTACCTCTTGGGTGAAGATCTTGTGATAATTCCTTGTTGGATTTCAAAGCTTGAACAAGATTTCTGATGAATAAAGCACTTGAGCTTCTTTATCTCTCTAAAACATTCTCACTTCTCTCTAAAATCATCAGACAATGGTCCCAAAATAAGCCCCAAAGACTATTTATCAAAAGGGGGTCGAGTTATGAAAATAAGAAAATTAACCCTCCGAAATTGGGTCTGCGGTCTCATAATGGACCACAGAATGGGTATGCGGGTCACACAATGCACCGCAGAATCGGTGCCAAAAAATGGGCTTCTCTGGACAGGTCTGCGACTAGTTTTGCGGTCGCATAACCACTTCTGCGATCGCAGATTTGGTCGCAGACCCGCATTCTACCAGCTTTTGGTAATTTGGTCATAACTTCATATAGGAGTGTCCAAATAATGAACGGTTTGAAGAGTTAGAAACTAGACTCTATGATATTTCATTTGATATATAGATCATCACATAATTCCTTATATATAGGTAGATATGCTCGTTCAAAGTTTGGTCTTGTGCGTACCGATTTGAAACTTTAGTCTATTATGAAATATTCCAACTTGACTTAGCATTAGGCCTCTCCTTAGAGCCCACATCACTTATAATATGCCTCGTACACTTGTTATCATATCCAATTAGTATCTATAATATTAATAATCCTCAAATAAGATGTAGAGTCTGCCCCCAAATACATAACATAACTTATCTCTTCTTTCACCCATTTCAATTTCCCAAATTTTTACTGACTCCCGAAATTTCCAAACTTTTCACCAGAGTTTTCTTTATAACTGGGCCTATCCACCTGCCAAAGAATCCTAGAAACCAATCCTAACAACACATATATAATCTATCAACGTAACACAACATGAAAACAATACTAACAGTGGCATCATAAGCAATATATTACTAGAAANTAATTTCCCAAATTTTTACTGACTCCCGAAATTTCCAAACTTTTCACCAGAGTTTTCTTTGTAACTGGGCCTATCCACCTGCCAAAGAATCCTAGAAACCAATCCTAACAACACATATATAATCTATCAACGTAACACAACATGAAAACAATACTAACAGTGGCATCATAAGTAATATATTACTAGAAAAGGAACGTCATTAACATCAACTATTCAGGTGATACGTAACTCATAGCAGGTAAACTCTCAACATCTTCATAGAACACAGAAATAAAATGTTTAAATTAAAGATGACATTTTTGGGTCATCACAATACTTGGCCACTACATATCATTTAATAATGTTACTGTCACCATGTACTCTATATGTAAAGGCTATTGTTTCATGACATTGATGAAGAAATCTTATGCATCTTTATTAGTTCAAACATATCTTCTCAATTTGACCTCGATAAATAAGCCACCACACGACAATTCATATTGGTCATTAACAGAATTTATAAATTTTTATTTCATGTATAGTATTTACTATAATTATTATTTTAATAATATTGATATTACTTATAGAATACTATACTACATAACTCGACATACACGTGCAACGCACATACGACGAAACTAGTATATATATATATATATATATTTTAATACTTAAGTTGTAGCAACAACAACATATGTATTCATATTAATGCTATATTAACATATGCTATATTAATATAAGTATATATATGTTATTGTTGCTACAACTTAAGTATTAATATAGCACTACATCTTATAGAACTATACACTTTATTTTTAAATGTGTTATAGTAATTTTTAATCGAATATAATTGAATTTTCAATTGATCCACTGGTGAAGTATCCGAGAAAAGTAATAATAACATGATCGAGAATAAAATATTCAAGACTATATCGATTGTACACATCTTGGAGCATCTAGTCACTCATTATACCGGAGCATGTAGCCACTTAAAATGTTTAAAATGTTCACTTAAACTTCAAGATTTATTTTCTTATTTATTCACCGATGAAGCATTTGAGCGATGTTATGAACAATTGAGAATAAATTAAAGCATATATATATATATATATATATTATCATAAATGAATAAAATCATACACGTTATTATAATCTATTACACGTATATGAATATGAAGTGTAATTTATATGAAATCACACAAATGATAAACATTATATATATAATTGATCGAGTGTAATTTATATAGTCGTTGTATCCAATATGCTATGACACACTTAGTGTCTTAGTAAATAGATTATAAAGTGTATCATTGATGTAATGCTATGGTAAAACTTAAGATGTAGTGCTATATATAAATCTAATTATATATTATTTTATTACAATATTTAAACACAAAATCGACCGGTATGTGGTGAAAGTTAATTAGAAAATTTTGATTAGGGTATAAATTAATAAAGAAAGCATATATTAAGTATGCAAAATGCTAAGAACAAAAACTTTTGATAAGTAATTAATAAAAAAAATTATTAAACATTTTATAATTAAGATGTAGTGCTATATATAAATTTAATTATATATTATTTTATTACAATCTTTAAACAAAAAATCGACCGGTATGTAGTGCAAGTTAATTAAATTTTTTTGATTAAGATACAAATTAAGAAAGAAAGCATATATTAAGTGTGCAAAATGCTAAGAACAAAAAATTTTGATAACTAATTAATAAAAGAATATTATTAAACTTTTTATAATTTAGTTTCCGACCGATTTCGGTCGGTATTTGTGAGGTCAAATGGTCAAATATGTTTTTAACAATACCAATCGAAATCGGTCGGAAATCTGTTAATTAGGCCAACACAGACGGGTTTCTTCTCCATTTTCATCTTTTCACTCTCTCTTTTCTATCTCTCGTACATCTCCCTTCCACATGGATTTTTGGCATAATCCTACCAAACATATAGTCACCCACCCCTAAAATCGAAGACCACCTCTTCTCTCTCACGCCTGCTCCCCCAGCCGCCGCCACCACTAATCCGCACCTCCACCACCACCACTGCTGCACTGCCACCACCACCACTACCATTTTCCTCGGCGGCACCACCACTGCCATTGTTGTTCAAGGTTAATAAATCTACCTTATTATATTTTTAATTTTTAATTTTCGAAATATAATTTTATGTAATATTTTAGGATTTTTGTCTATTTAGGATTTCTGTGACTAAATAAGATTTTTTAACTACATTAGATTTAGATTTAGAATTGAACTACCTAAAATTTTTAATATTTTAGAGTTTTTGGTTTGAACCACATTAGATTTAGAATTAAGGTATAAACTATGAACTACTTTAAATTATGAACTTATGGTTCTTAATAGAACTCAAATTAATGCATTTAAATTATCTAATATATAAATTAATTTAAGGTATAAATTATGAACTACTTTAAATTATGAACTTATGGTTCTTAATAGAACTCAATTTAATGCATTTAAATAATTTAACGTATAAATTAATTTAAGGTATAGATTATGAACTACAATATCAATTAATCTAATTGAGTTAGTCTAATTGAATTAGTCTAATTGAATGGCTTAACTAATTCATTATCTAGGGAGTCTAATTATGATTAATGATAGGGTTAGAACAATATATTAATATAATATTCAATTTATTTGTTCTTTATGTAGATGGAATATCGTAGTTGGATGTATAATAGGAATTATCCTAATCGTCGGTTTTTTAGGGAGGAATTTATAGAAGGGATTAATGAATTTATTAGGCATGTAATGTCACTTGAACCATTTCAGTGACATTCGAGAGGTAATGATCAAACCTTGATTTATTCTTGTAACTTTCTTTAACATTATCATCTAATATGACAATGTGTAGGACTATCGGAAAATATAAATGATTTGTTAAACAGAGGAATATGATTGAAGGATCCATATGCGAAGCCTATCTTGCAAAGGAATCTGCCCATTTTATTCTTATTACTTCAACAGTCATGTGCCATGTGCTAGAAATAGGCCCAATCGGCACAATGTCGTGATTGAGAATGATCCATTATATCCACCAATGTCCATATTCAATCAACCAGGTCGAGGTTATAAAGATCGATCAAAAAGGGACCTAAGTAGTATGAAGTACAAATTAGCTTCAAATCATGTGTTGCTAAATTATCCAGAAGCTCAACCCTTTCTTAAGTAAGTGTTGACGTAAGATTAAGTTACATGGACTACTATTTAATTCAGTTGATGCAGCAAACAAAATTTTCAATGTGTCGCTCAGTGACGTCGTGAGTCAATTTGGCCATGATGCTGTATATTCTACTTTTGAGGCATGGTTTAAAGAGTGTGTAAGTGCATCTTACATACTTTCTCACATGTGAATATATATACACACTTGATCACTTGTGAATATACTTGCTCAATTGTGATTATTTAACACTACATGTAGGTCAATAACCCAAACAACGGTGTTAATCAATTTTTGAAAGATATATCTTGGGACATGCACCTACGGTTACAACTATGTCTAAGTATTTTGTGAATGGATCGCAGCAGGGGTCTAGATCACATCTATCTTCATGAGCGACCCCGTCTCCTTCTCCACGGAGTTCGTCTCCTAGCATTTCTAGACTTCGCCTTCAGGATAGTTGCGCTGAGCCAGATGCCTCCCCTTCTACGCACGCTTCAGATTCATCAGAGGATGATGAGTGCGGTATTATCGTTATCATAGGATGATCATCAGGACCGAGGGCAATGGGTAAGATTTATTTATTACTTCTTTGTTTTGGCTAAATTATAATAGCTAGTCTTGTTTATTTAATGTAATTGCTATGTTGCAGGTTTATACCTAGTCATCAGACTACAAAGATAATCACTAAAGCTCTTGGCCGGTTGTATGATGCACCCTATGCGACATGGACTGAATTTCCACCGAAGCTCGTGGAGCAAATTTTCAACCAATTTAAGGTTTTAATACAATTCTTATCTATTTAAGCATTATATTAATAATATTTTCATCTAACGTTACATACTTCATTTGCAGACTAAGTGTGCCTGGGAGGACCAGCATAACAGTGCCATTCTTGCAAATTTTGAGTTCAAATACCGTAAGAGACTATCTGATTCCTTTTTTTCTACTCGGAAGAAGAGCAAGAAGACTTCATGGGTTCTACCGCATTTATGGGAGGATCTGCTGAGGCAGTGGACCACTGAGAAATTCGAGAAGAGGAGTGGACAGAGAAAGAAGGCCCGAGCATTTGAGAAGGATGGCTCCTTGCACTGTGTTGGTGCAAGGAGCATGGGGACTGCGAGGAGACTATTTGTAATTCCTTAAAATATTTAAATCTATTTTTATCGAACTATATTTATATATTTTAATTTAGTTAATATATTTTATTCTATTTGTAGGAAACAAACTATGGGAGGAAAATGACTCATGATGAGTTCTTCGTGGACACTCACATCCGGAAGAAGAAGGTACTGACAGATCCAAGTAGATGGGTCGAGGACCGGGCGTACACTACATATATAAGTTTTATAACTACTATAAGTTGAAATTAATGTTTATAATATTATATAGCTAATAATTTTCTATCTTCTAAATAAAGGATTGCTACAAGACTATTGTGGAGGAGTACACTCAGAGCTTGCTACCAAATGAGCAAGGTGAGCGACCACCCATTTCAGACGAAGAAGTGCAGACGATATGGTTGGATGTTGTCGGTGGTCCTAAAAAGGGGATAGCATACGGCCTTCCAGAGAGATTATTTCGGCGCTACAAGGCTAGATTGCAAGGTATAGGAACTTCCGCCCAGGGCGAGGCAATTGATAGGTCGATTGTCTCAACTATGGAGAAGAAGATCGCAAAGCTAACAGCAGAGCTTGAAGAGACAAAGGCTGGAAAGAAAAGAGAGATAAACAATTTGATACCCTTCAAGTTCAGCTAGAAAAGAGGGACCAACAATTTAATGTCCTTCAAGGTCAGCTGGCCAATCTTCTTGCTAGTGGTGCTTTCTCGATTACCCGATCTCGTGAGTCTTCCCCAGATGCTAATCCTTCTCATCGTGATCCTTCGAAGCATGCCGACGATGAAGCTTCTAGTAGTGGAGATGGAGATGATGTAGTACAAAACACTCATTGAATGATGTTTGAACTTTTAACTTGTAAAACGTTTTGTTGTTGGGTATTTTAAAACTCTATAAATATTGTTAATATAGTTTTGATAGTTGTTATTGTTGTTATTATTGTTGTTGTTATTGGTTGAATGGCAACAATGTAATGCTGCCATTATAGGTGATTGGTTGTTGGCAGGTGGTGCAGCTATAAAACAATTGTATTCTGCCAAAAACTTACCCAGAAAACCGACCGCCTACCGACCGAAGTCGATCGGAAATGTTTAATTGATTTCTCAGAAATTTAAATTTACCGACCAACTTCGGTCGGAATTTTTGATTTTAAATTTTAAATATTTTAATAATACTGACGACTTCGGTCGGAAATATCGATGGTCTGCGGTCGCCTCGCATTAGCGACCATTGTTTTTTCGATGAATTGAAATCGATCGAAAATCGGTCGGTTTTTGTTCGATTTCGATCGATTTCAGTTGAATTTTATGGACGTTGTTTGACAGCTTTCTAGTAGTGACAGATGAATATGACCTAATAATTTAAAAATTTTAAAGCAACCTCCCATAATCAGATGCCTAAGGACTTTGAATTTTAGAGATTTGAATGAAAGAGAATATTTTTCATTCATATTCTGCTGTTTACAATATTCATGAGAAATATATATATATATATATATATATATATATATCCAAAACAGAAATTAATTCCTAAACTTCACAGATTATAGTTTTCTAATTTAGCTGGATCCTAATATCAAGGGATTTGATAAATAAGAAGAATATCTTTTTCTAAATATCTCAACTACGTGAGGTCAATGATTACAAAAGATTTTTTAAATCTGGACAAAAACTTTAATCAACTGTTTTAAGTACCATTATTCTTGATCAACTCATCCAAGAGTTGGCTTGACTACGACATTTTATTTCTTGAAGAGTAAGTCTACAGAACCAGAAAAAGATAAAGTTTCATGATAAAAGAAAAAATGATCAGGCAGCTGACATTTGGAGATTCAAATAAAACTAAGACACCGTCAGGCGCATTAAAAATGTTATTATGCAAAGCTTGAACCAGTTAGTGGGGATCATGTAACCTTGACACATCAGGCAATGCGGGAAACAGTTAGTGGAGAGATCATGTAATCCTGATATATAAATGAAAGAAGTGAAAACAATAATTCAAAGTCACAAGATGAAAATATTAGTTTATTTTTATGGCTTTGAACTTGTATAACTAAACTACGCGGATTCATTTTCTAAAGATTTAATTTCACCTTGTTAATTATGTAATCTTCCACGTCATACCTCAGTTGCCTATATATAAAAACCCTTGGATATGTAGTCAAATTGTGCAAGAAAAGGAAAAATGAATTCTTTGAAGGGTTCTAATTTTGTAATATTAGCAGTGCTCTTTTGTTTGATTCTTTCTCTTTCTGTATTTGCTGAGGCTTCGTCGAGGAACAAACATAAGCCCAAATCAAAACAATCAACATTTGGTGTTGGATTCTACAAAAGATCATGTCCAGCTGCTGAGGCCATTATAAGAAAAGCTGTATTCAAAGCGGTTCTGATGAATCCTGGCACTGCTGCTGGCATTATTCGCATGCATTTCCATGACTGCTTTATCAGGGTACTCTTTTATTTTCACCTTTTCTTTTTTGTTAATACACACTGGCAGTATGAAATGCTTTTACACCATTAGTGTATCTTAACCAATAACTGGTACATTGCCTTCTTTTTAGGTTACTATTCTCACATTTTATGTACGGTTACTTGTATTAAACTCAATTGAGTATTTTTACACTATTAGGTTAGGTTACCTTTACTCGTTGTAGAAGGTGAATTGCCTTATTTTTAAGATTACAAATTGCACTTTTATGGAGGGGTTACCTACAGATATCTACCTGATAGTGTAAATATTTATTTACATCGTCCGTGTATATTAGTTAAATTGAATTATATTTTAGATGGCTTGAACGGGTAAAAATTCTTTTGTGCCAATAGTCTGTTTAAGTTGAACGTTTCTTTGAATGCTAACATGCTGTTTTCCGTTGTTAATTTTATCTTTGAAGGGTTGTGATGGTTCAGTGTTGCTTGATTCGGTGAGAGGAAAGGAAACCGCTGAGAAAGATAGTCCCATTAACAACCCAAGCCTTCGAGGGTTTGAGGTTATTGATGAAGCAAAAGTATTGCTGGAAAAAGTATGTCCGCGCACAGTTTCGTGCGCGGACATACTTGCCTTTGCTGCAAGAGATAGCGCCTTGTTCGCGGGAGGCATAAGCTATGCTCTTCCAGGAGGACGTCGCGATGGCCGCATTTCGCTGAGCTCCGAAGTCATTCAAAACCTCCCTCCACCTTTCTTCAATGCCCAACAACTTCAAGACAACTTCAAAAGAAAAGGTTTGTCACTTGATGAGATGGTGACTTTGTCAGGGGCTCACTCTATTGGTCGCACTCATTGCTCTTCCTTTTCTAATAGACTTTACGGTTTCAATGCTACACATCCTCAAGATCCTTCCCTTGATCCTAGATATGCTTCATTCTTGAAAAATAAGTGCCCTCGACCTATTAGTGACACCCAAGTTGATCCAATTGTTAATCTTGATATTTCAACCCCTAATCGTCTAGACAACAAGTACTATCTTAATTTGAAGAACCATAAGGGACTGTTGACTTCTGATCAAACATTGTTTGAAAGTCCTCTAACTTCTAAGCTGGTTTTTAACAACGTTAAGTATGGCTCGACATGGGCACGTAAGTTTGCTGCTGCAATGGTTCATATGGGCTCCATTGAAGTTCTAACTGGCAACAAGGGAGAGATCAGAAAGAATTGCCATTTCGTCAACTGATTTTGGCTTTGTTTTTATTTGAAATTTCTGTAAGATTTTTTTGTTCCTTTGATTCTTCATCTTATACTATTCTGTTGGTTGTCTAATGTAATGTAAGAATACGAATTGTATCATCGAATATATTTAATATGCTTACAGAAGAGAATAATTTAATTCTGTTTACCACTATATTTGTTCCATTCTAATTTATAGGATATTTTGTTCTTTTATTTTGAAAATTTAAAAATGTTTAGCACTTTTGTACAATAATTATAACTTTCAAAATTTAAAAATAGTGAAATACTTACTATTTATGAGACCGACTAGAGTCTCAAAATTTGTGCCCCGTTCAAAATAATAGCCTGTTTGGCCAAATTTTGTTTTTGGGCCAAAAATATTTTTTTTTTGCCAAAAGCACTATTGACAAAAAATTGAGGTGTTTGGCCAAGCTTTTGAAAGGAAAAAAATATTTTTGAGGAGAAACAGAATCAGTTTCTGAGAAGCAGAAAAAAGTAGTTTCTCTCCGAAAGCACTTTTCTGAGAAGCACTTTTGAGAAAAATACACTTAGGCGGAGTTTTCAAAAGTTTAGCCAAACACTAATTACTACTCAAAAATACTTTTCAAATTAACTAGCCAAACACAAACGTCTTCTCACTAAAAGCACTTTTTAAAAAACTACTTTTAAGAAAAATACTCCTCAAAATAGGCTGATTTGATAAGTTTGGCCAAACAGGCTATAAATGAAAAGAATAACGAACTTCCTTTTGGTGATCTGAATATCTAATGTCATAACAACAGTTATGGTGTTACAATAGAAGACAACATTCTCCTACTGTTTAGCGCGAATAACTTTTGCTCTTTCGTTTTTTCTTTACTTTTTATTTCTCCTTAATAATTTCTTTACTACTCGCTTGTCTCATATTAATAGTCATGGTTACTAAAAATAGTTATCTCAAATTATTTGTCATTTTAGAAGTTCAAGACAAAATTGATTGTTTTTTTTTCTTTTTTACCCTTAGTAATAATTGTTTTTGAAGATAATGATAACACATAAATAGAAGAAATATTCAATGAAGAGATATTATATCTTAATACATAAATAAGGGTAGAATAGTCTAATCCCTCTCATAATTAATATTTCTTAAGGGGCGTGTAAAAAGTAAACACGACTCATAATATAAGACGGGGAATAGTAGTTTCTTTATCTTGATTTAGATTTAAGTAATCAGCCTATTTTTGCGCCGTTAGTAATTGGAAAAATACATAATTACGTTCCTCGACTAGTTTCATTTTGTCAATTACAAACTTAAACTTTGCATGAGTCCCATGGGTCCACTGGACTACTTTAAAGTGGAATTATTTCACCCATTTAATTTGGCTGACATGGCATAGAGAGTAATTACATACACTCTCTGTGAAACTCGTGAAAAGCATTGGCCACAGAATTTAATAAAAAATGAATATTTTTAAAATTTATGGTACTAAACAATTCAAAAAGGGGTCAGAATATTTATGTGATTATAAAAGTTTCTAAGTTTAAGTAAAATTATTTTCAAATATAGAAAGGGATCTTTCTTTTTAATACGGACAAAAAAAAAATAGGCTCACGTAAACTTTGAAAGGAGGTAGTAATATTGGTCCGGAAAACTCAATTGTTTACCGACCAACCTCGTACTTCAATTTTTTCGCTCCATCTATCACTCTTCTCCATTTTTTCAAACCCATCTGTTATATCTCACCAACCACAAACTCAAATCTTTCATCTCACTAATTTTTTTTTTAACCCTAGAAAACAAAATCCAAATCATAAAAAATCTTTATTTGAGCTATCGAAAATAATAGGTGTTTACCCGTAAAATGGTACAATTGAATTTATACGTGGTTTCTAGATAAATGAACTAATTTGATCCTCAAATAAATAAATAATTGAAGAGTTACGCAGTACTTAGCCTTAGGATATAAACGAAACTGTAGAAGCAACAATTCTGGGAACAGAGTGTTCCGGCATAACAACAAAGAAATCGAGAAATAAGAAGATGAGATTGGATTAAGCTTTATATAAAATATAGTGTAAGTTTGCCAGAAAATTCTTGTCCTTTACAATGACAACTGAGCTCAATATTTATAACTATGAAGAAGGTCCTAGGGTCGTGCCCTTATTTAATGTCAATTATGAGGGGCATTGATGAAGATATAACGGTGAACTTAAATGCCAAATTCCTTGTAATGGATAACTGCTCTTAATATTATGAATATTCTCTATTAAATGCTACC
>AWOL01S0098201.1:0-12481 GCA_000715115.1 Nicotiana otophora
GTTTGAAATTTTGGGACTTAGCTCATTTTACACCATTTTTCACCCCTAAACTCTATAAAGTCGGATATCGAAGAAGAATGTCTTCCCTAATTCATTGGTAAGTAGCTTTAGCTTGTTTTCAATCAATTGCAATTGCTATTTCATGAATTTTATCATTAAATTTATGAATTGCTATNACGCAAGTCTGTGTGATGTTATTGCACTTGCATGACTGTTGTAATTGGAGTCCGAGGGGCTCGGCTGAGTTGTAGATATATTTTGGAAGGTTTGGACAGCTAATGCAGACATTTGCTGGAATTGATCTGCAAGTCTTGCATTTGCGAGGACCCGATCACAATTATGAGCCTCATATTTACGATGTCAGACTCGTAAATACAACAGGGGACTGGGGGCCGGGACTTCTCTTTTGCGATGAAAAGACCACATTTGCGAAATCGAGGCATCGCATATGCGATACTGGAGGACTGGGTGCTGGTTTGCTTTTTCGAAGCCTTGTCCGCATTTGCAAGCTGGTGGGTCTTCACAAAAGCAAAGGACTTGTCGCATTTGCAACAACATTGTGGCTGGGACATTGATCGCTTTTGCGATATCTGCATCTGTGCAAAAGTTTGAAATTTTAGGACTTAGCTCATTTTACAATATTTTTCACCCCTAAACTCTATAAAGTCGGATATCGAAGAAGAATGTCTTCCCTAATTCATTGGTAAGTAGCTTTAACTTGTTTTCAATCAATTGCAATTGCTATTTCATGAATTTTATCATTAAATTTATGAATTGCTATTCAGAAATTGGGGGTTTTGGGTAGAATTAGGAATTTTAAAAAAATGAGATTTAAACCTCGAATTGAGGTCGGATTTGACATAAATCACATAGCAGGGCTCGAGGATGAATGTACGATCGAGTTTTTGTTCCAAATCTCGAATTCTGACCACCTGGGCCTGGGTTAACTTTTTATTGACTTTTTCAATTTAGTTAAAGATTTAACCTTTTTTATTTGTGGGTAGTTTCTACAGGTTGTTTTGATGTGTTTGAGCAATATTTTACTATATTTGATTGGTCTGGAGGCTTGGTCCAAAGGGAAATCCGTGTTAGATTGTTGACTTGTTTTCGAAAAGAGGCAAGTGTCGTGGTTAGCCTTGACCTGAGAGAATTAGGACTTGATTGGTCTATTTGCTACTTGATTTATGTACGGGAACAAGGTATATACAAGGTGACAAGTGTATATGCCTTTTTATGGGTTTAAGCATGCGAGGTGAGCAGATTAATTGCATGTTTTCAATTATATCATGCCTTATTTTATTCCAAGTTATTACTTGTTTCATGCTTTAATTGATGCATATCCTTACTTGTCAAACGTGTCGTTACGTGTTACACACCTCTATTTACTATATGTTCCAAGTATTCATGCCTTTATTTATTGTCCGCTCTTATTCATTCAATGATCTACATGTTACTAGATAGATGCTATTATTTGTTTAATGCCTTTACTTGTGCATTTGTCTTTACTTGATTTCTATTTCACTTTAAATTGTTATATTGGATTTGTCTTAGAGAATTTGTACGTTTTGGTTCCTTTTTTGAGATACGCTATAGTTGTTTGCAGAATATATATATATATATATATATATATGTTGATCGGGTTGCATACCCTAATGGTGTTATAGATATATGGATTGGGTTGCACGCTGCAATGGTATTATACATATATATGGATCGTGTTGCATATTGCAACGGTATTATATATATGTATATCGATTTGCATGTCGCAACGCTATTATATAGATATATGGATCGGGTTGCACGCTACAATGGTATTAGTATTATATAAGTCGATGGGATTGCGCGCCGCAATGGGAAAGTTGCATTATAGTTATTCTTTGTTGTTGGTTTCCTTTTTGTGTTGTGAAACTGTGTAGTGATGATATTATGGGGCCCTCTATTTTGTATTTCTTATTTCGGTTATCATATTAATTAGTTGATCCATATTTCATTGTTGTTTTCTACTAATTTCCGTACATGTTCATAGTGATAGTCTTGTCATAGCCACGTAACTAGTTCCTCGAGGTTAGGGTCGGCACATACATAGTACATGGGATTGGTTGTACTTGTATTATATTTCTGCACTTCTTGTGCAGATCCCGGAGTTAGCGCCTATGGTGAGTAGTGGAGATTGCTCAGACCGGTTTTATAAGGAGACTATGTCATGACCCAAACCGATGGGCCGCGACGGGCACCCGGTACCTTACTCAACCGAGTACCAATATAACGTATCTTTTCGTATTATACTATCATAGATAACTAAGCCGGAGAGGCTGCCGTGAGACAGGTAGAATACAACCTGTAATACTAACTTATACATAAGACATATGGGCCTCTAAGACAAACAATAACCACTCGTACATTGCACATAGGCCGACAAGGCCATACAATCTTTTACNGTTTTGTATTTCTTATTTCGGTTATCATATTAATTAGTTGATCCATATTTCATTGTTGTTTTCTACTAATTTTCGTACATGTTCATAGTGATAGTCTTGTCATAGCCACGTAACTAGTTCCTCGAGGTTAGGGTCGGCACATACATAGTACATGGGATTGGTTGTACTTGTATTATATTTCTGCACTTCTTGTGCAGATCCCGGAGTTAGCGCCTATGGTGAGTAGTGGAGATTGCTCAGACCGGTTTTATAAGGAGACTATGTCATGACCCAAACCGATGGGCCGCGACGGGCACCCGGTACCTTACTCAACCGAGTACCAATATAACGTATCTTTTCGTATTATACTATCATAGATAACTAAGCCGGAGAGGCTGCCGTGAGACAGGTAGAATACAACCTGTAATACTAACTTATACATAAGACATATGGGCCTCTAAGACAAACAATAACCACTCGTACATTGCACATAGGCCGACAAGGCCATACAATCGTTTACGTACATGACATCTATCTACAAGCCTCTAAGAATACATAATTGTCATAAAGGTCGAGATAGAGCCCCGCCATACCAAACAATACACATCTAAATTATACTGACCAAACAAGCAACTCCGGAGAAAATGGAGTGCACCAACATCTTCCGCTGAGCTAATCGCCTATTTGGAGGACTCTCGACCTGTCTATCGAGACCTGCAGGCATGAAACGCAGCGTTCCGAGGCAAATGGGATGTCAGTACAAATAATGTACCGAGTATGTAAGGAATGAAAATTAGTAAACAATAGACATGAGATAAACATGGAGTAAAAGACTCAACATGTATGTCTGAATAACTATGTGAATCATTTAATATTTATAATGTCATGCATATGCGTATAAATGTCATACCATGCATGGGTATATGTGTTCATAACATCATCAAGCCTCTGTGGGCATCCCATCATATCATCTCGGCCACTATGGGCAAATCATCAACGTATAATAGCTAATCAGGTGGTGGTGCGTATATAACGCCATAACGTTTCCCATATCCCATATACATATAATATACGCGTATATAATGCCATCTGGTCATGGGTCAATGTACATGTATAAATGCATGAAATGCATAAGAAATACGTTAATAAGATTTTCTCGGAATGTCATAAAAATAATATGCCTGTCGGATAAAACTTTATCAAATACATATTTTTCTGAGACCCATGAACAGAAGATATAATAATAATTCACATGGGGAATCAAGAATATAGACACCCCTAATATTTCAATGAATAGTCATTTATGGAAATTATGCATATGCTTGTTTCATTCGTGTCGTATAGATCATGCCAAAAAGAATGAAGGGATAGCCTTAACATACCTGAGCCGATTCTCTTGACAATCACTCTATCACATGTCAATTGCGACAAAACACATAACGGCGGATCGAAGTAGGGAAATATTCGTATGATATTCTTGAGAAATATTGTACCGTGCTCAGTCTATCTTGGTCTTCGAAATCTTCTGTGTGTGTATTAGAGAAAGTATCATCAGCATCTTCTGAACTACTCATAGAGAAAGGACCTCCCGCCAAAAGAGAATGAATATTTGCAATAGAATGAAGTAAATCACGTTGCTCACACCTATATGCCTTTTGCTGAAGCATTCGTATTTTCATTAGAGATATATGTATATCCCTTAAGTGATTTAGAGAGGTTCTTTTAATTTTAGGGGGTGTGGGACCCACTTATATGGTGATTAAGCCACAAACTCCTCTAAATAAGCCACCACCTCCTTAAGCATATGACTAGATGGCAACTTGCTGCCAACTTTCCAAAATCCCATGTGGATGTTGCCCTCCTTATAATTATCCAACAAATCTCTCTTAAATATTTATCCACAAATCCAATAAATAACCAATTACCCATATAATTAAGAATTATCTCAAACTACTTATAATACTACTCACTTTAAACACACCTTATATACCTTACTATCATGGCCATGTGGTACCTTGTATGGTACTAGTCCATAAATACAAGGTATTTTAGCTCGGGCCGTATTTTATCCCAAATTGTCAAACTTAGACGAAATTTATTTTCTTCGATTTACTTACCCTCTCAACATCACGAATTTTCTCATCATTTTTGAGCTTTAATCAATTTACTTATGGCGTACTTTCATGTACGAAAATAAGGGGTGTAATAGACTAGAGGTAGAATTGCACATCGGTCACAGACTTGATTTACTTATGACACCAGTTTTTGGGATTAGACTAGATAGTGTTGCTTTCAGATTAGTATATTACAAAGTGTATTATAGACTTGTTGCTTTTATATCGTTAAATTGATTAACTTTTTAGCTAATGTTGGCTTGCCTAGCAAGTGGATGTTAGGTGCCATCACAGCCCCATGGTTGGGGATCCTCGAGCACCAGGTTACCTAAGTCTCACGAGCCATGAGCAAGCTTAGTAGAGACTTGAGGATCGGTCTGGCGACGTATGTACTTATCTTCTAGATGCTATAAGGCTTTAGGAAATTTCACTTTTCTTCTTCAACTATTAGTGACTATGTTCTATCACTGAGTTTGAAACATTATTCACTTATTCTATCATGGAGGGTAAGGACACGTACGGCATCTATAATTTCTTAGGAGCTAGAACCCCAGGTTGCAACCACTACCAGGGGTAGAGGCCGGGGCTGAGGTAGAACCTAAGGAAGAGGTAGAGCTCAGCCTAGATCACGCGCAGCGGCACCTGTTGTTGAGCTCAGATAGAGTAGGATAATTAGATTCTTGTTCCGACCAAACTAGTAGGGCCACCTCAGGTCCTAGAGAAGTTAATCGCTACCTCAGTGCTTTAGTACCCCTTAGTCTACATGATTGGTTTTACGAAGAGTATGGCATATGACGGTTTGTTTCCTATGGAAAAATTGTTTCTCCGGCTACGAGGAAGCCAGACTCCCGCTACACATACTCTTGAATAGATGGGTCATGGGTATCAGACCCCAACAATACTACCAGTTTGGACAGTTCTACTTGTTATTGCTACACAGCCCAAGGAGAGACCCACAATGTCAGCTGAGGGGTTGCAGAGGTTAGACAAGTTCAATAAGTTGTTTTCCCTCACTCTAGCGGTTCACCTTCTGAAGACTCCTGGGATGTCGTAGACCATTGTCATGAGTTATTGCGCAACATGGGTATAGTGGAGTCCAATAGAGTTGATTTCATAGTGATTCAGATACATGGGTCTACCAAGAGGGGGTGGCTCAAGTGTATGTTCAGGCAGGCCAGCAGGTTCTCCTCCTCTCACTTGGGCTTAGCTCTCATATTTGTTTTTGGATAACTTCATCCCTTTCACTCAGAGAGAGGTGTTCCGTAGTCAGTTTGAGCACCTTCAGCAAGGTAGCATGACCGTTACACACTATTGGACAAAATATGTAGGTTTATCACACCATGTAGCTATCCTGATCCCTACTGAGAGGTAGAAGGTGCGGAAGTTCATGGATGGCCTTACATATGGCATTAGGATATAGATGGCCAGAGAGATCGAGGATGATATTTATTTTACCCGGGTACTGGAGATCGCCAAGAGGATCGAGCACATCAAGGGCCAGGCTATGGAGACGACCTCTGATAAGAGGCCCCGTTATTTTGGAGGATACAGTGGTGCCTGGCTCAAAGGCATGTTTTTTCGTGTGGAGGCCATCCTATCAAGCCAGTTGAGTCGTCTCTACAGGTCACACATAGTACTTCAGGCAGTCATGGTACTTATGGACCTCGTTCCGAACAGCTAGCATTTAGTGCACCTTTACCTCCCATTAGTGCACAGCCAATTCAAAGATATCATGGTGGTTATTCGATTCATTAGGGCTAGTCTCTCATTTTGCAGCTACGCCAATCAAGAGAGTTTTTTGAGTGTGGAGGTGCGGGTCTTATCAAGATGTATTTTCCCAAACTTCATAGCAGTATACAATAGCAGGGTACTCATTCCATAATTCCGGCACCGATTGCTCCACCACCCGACAAGCAGCTAGAGGAGGGGGTAAGGTAGCCGGAGGTAGAGGTCAGACAATTAGATATGGAGGCCAGTCAGTGAGATGTCTTCCCAGAGTAAGAGGTCAGGTTTGTGGAGCTCAACCTCGTTGTTATGCATTTCTAGCTAGACTTGAGGCGTAGTCATCCAGATATAGTTATTACAGGTATAATCTCAGCCTATCATAGAGATGCTTCCTTGTTATTTGATCCGAGTTCTACATATTCTTATGTGCCTATATATTTTGCTTCGCATTTAAGTATGCATCATGATTCTCTTTATTTTCCTGTTTTTATGTCTATGACGGTTGGGGATTCCATAATAGGTGATCGGGTGTACAGGTCTTGTGTTGTTACTATTAATGGTTTCGATATTGTAGTTGATCTTATGTTGTTCGATATGGTGGATTTTGAAGTTATACTTGATTTGGAATGGGTATCCCTTTATCACGCTATCTGGGATTGCCATGCAATTACTATGACTTTATCCATGTTGGGGTTGCCTATATTGGAGTGGAGAGGGACTCTTGTTCAACCCATTTCTATTCCACCGTACCGTATGGCTCCAGCTGAGTTGAAAAATTTAATGGATAAGTTGCACGATTTACTTGACAAGGGGTTTATCAGATCGAGTGATTCACCTACGGGTGCGCCAATGTTGTTTGTTAAGAAAAAGTATGCATTGATGAGGATGTGCATAGATTATCGCAAGTTGATCTAGGTCACTATCAAGAACAAGTATCCATTGTCGAGGATTGATGGTTAATTTGACCATTTTTAGGGTGTCGAGGTATTTTCAAAAATTGATTTAAGATCTAGCTACCATTAGGCGAAGATTGGGGCATGATATGTCCCTAAGATAGCTTTTAGGACTCAATTTTGTCACAACGAGTTCTTGGTGATGTCATTTGTCTTGACTAATGCCTCGACATCCTGTATGTACTTGATGAACCGAGTGTTCAAGCCTTATCTGGATTCCTTCCTGATTGTCTTCATTGATGATATCTTGCTTACTTCTAATGTTGAGAGGAGCATGAATAGCACCTACAGTAGTGCTTCAGACTTTGAAGGATCGTCAACTGTATACCAAGTTTTCAAAGTGTGAGTTATGGTTAGACTCGATTGGCTTTTTGGGTAATGGGGTCTCGTACGAGGGTATCAAGGTAGATCATAAGAAGATTGAGGTAGTTCATAATTGGCCTAATCCTATGTCACACCCCAAACCTACGGAGGCGTGTCTGGCACCCGGTGTCGTACTGGCCAGAGTGAACCACTCTTTAACTATTTTTGTTTTCTGTATCTATCATGGGCCAACAAGGCCACAACTCATAATGTATAGCTATAAGTGGCAGGCGTTGTATCAATGAACCATCATTCTTAAAATATGTATACGTATGGGTCGTCAAGGCCTCTGACGTACTGTACAAAAGGAAACTTTGTCTATAAATCCTCTAAGTTTATTTGGCATCAAATGGGACGGGGTACCGTCCTACCCATAAGTCTGTAGCAAAACTCTGACACGATGACTCATAGACTCGGCTGTACTCCGAATGAGGTCGAGTCTTACCGATCCTTCACTGAATTCTAACCTCATCAACTATGAGGGCTCGTCAAACTGATTATATATACCTACATTCATGAAGGTAGTGTCCCTAACAAAAGGACGTCAGTATGAATAATGTACCAAGTATGTAAGACGGAACTGAAACGTAACAATAAGCCAACATTAATTAAAGAGATATAAGAATCAACCCGAACATCTGAAGTGCCAGCGTATATGCATAATTCTTATACTTATATATATAATGCTTCTCTTTGAGACTCTTATCCATATCGTATGATGCATGACTGCCCAACTGATCAATACAAACTGCCCGACCGGCCGTAGCGCGATGGTAAATGCATGACTGCCCGACTAGCCGTAGCGCGGTGGTAAATGCATGACTGGCCGACTGGCCGTAGCTCAGTGGTAAATGTGTAACTGCCTAACCGACCATAGCTTGGTGGTAAATGCATAACTGCTCAACCGGCCGTAGCTCGGTGGTAAAGGAATATACATGTCTGCCCAGCCGGCCATAGCACGGTGGTAAATGCATGAAGATGCATGTATCACTATATTATAAACATTAACATATTTATCATATACCTCAATAAAGATTTAGGAACTTACTTAGACATACTAGAATATAACTTTACAGGAATAAATAACATAGACATCCTTAACTACTAAGAATAGAACCACTTATAGAATAACATTACGTTTACATATTGTTACTTGGATCATTCCATAAGAAAAAGACTGATAGCCTTAACATACCTGAGTCGATTCTCTTGACAATCCTTCCAACACACGATAATCACGACAAAACACATGACGGTAAGATCAGAGTCGGGGAAAATCAGTATGACATTCTTGAGAAAGATTATACAATGTTGTCTTAGAATTACAAAATAGAGGATCAAGCGCATCATAACAGCATCATACCCTCCAAGAAATTCAAAAGAAAAGATGGGCTATCCAGTATATTGCTCCCTAGCATAAATAGCCTGCTAACATCTATTTTCCACAAATGAGGTAGGTTGTCTCTTCCATTCACATAATAGATAACGTAGAGAATTTGCCAAAATTAGTCGTGAAGTATAGAAATCTGGGTGCAATTCATTAAAACTAAGCAATCTTAAGCATTCATACTTGAGCAGATTCTCATTTTGAAATACATGGTTTTGCTAAAGTGCAAATGTATAACTTTAGCTTGGAGAAATATCCAAAGTGCAGATTTCCTAGAGTAATTTGGTAGATGAGAGAATCATCAAATTGAGAGGATGATAAGATGACATACAAAATAAAGATAAAGACAAGGATGACTACTTAGCCACAATTTACTCTAAATATTCCACCTATTATATAAACTAAAGAGTCACGGTTTGTTCAGGCAAACATTATCCCTTGTTGCCACGTTGGGAGGGTGATCTTTCCACTAATAATTATCAACCCATTTCTAATTACATGTTAATCTCCTGCTAAAAATCACTATTTACACAATTATTTACATAATTAAGAATTATCTCGAACTGCTTAAAATACTACTCACTTTTAACACACTTTATGTACCCTACTATCATGGTCATGTGGTACCTTCTATGGCACTAGTCCATAATTACCGGGTATTATAGCTCATACCATATTTTATCCCAAATCGACAATCTTCAACGAAACTCATTTTCTTCGATTCGCTTACCCTCTTACCTTCACGAATTTACTTATCACCTGTTATAAATAGCATAAATAATTATAACCTCAAAAATAGTCTTACAATAAAATAGTCACCAATCCTCTATAATCTCATAAATGGTCTTAATCCCTTCAAGCTCATATGTATTACTACGACTCATCCTAATATTAAAGTACGGGATGTAACATCCTTCCCCCTTTTAAAACATTCGTCCTCGAATGTTAATTCTTAGATATTTAAAAGGATTTCACTAGGGTCTCCTATGTAAACTAAACTAAAACTCAAACTATATTTGAAGTCTCGAGTATTCACAACCTTTTGTACTTGAGCATCTCGTATCTTCTTCACCTTTACCTTAATTACTTTTTAATCTCATATCGTATCTTCTATCTCTTTCGTTACCTCCCTTCCACATAGGTGAAAATTACGCCTTAAAGCTCTACTGTGATACCTGCACTTCTGGTGCATACAAAATCTGTCAAAAGCTTCATACTGACTTCTTATGACTCAGCTCTATGGCACAATCTGGAAACAAAAGAAGGGTATCATTTCCTAAATTCCCTATAGCCTCACAGTTGGACTCTACTAGGCCTAGCTTTGTAGACTCCCTAGGACACGACCTGCTCTGATACCACTTTATCACGCCCAAAACCTAGGGAGGCGTGGCTGGCACCCTGTGCCGTACTGGCCTGAGCGAACCAATATTTAACTCTTTTCTTTTCTGTAACTATCATGGGCCAACATGGCCACAACTCATAATGTATAACTATAAGTGGCAAGCGTTGTGTCAATGAACCATCATTCTTAAAACATGTATACGTATGGGTCGTCAAGGCCTCTGACGTATTGTACAAAAGGAAACTTTGTCTATAAATCCTCTAAGTTTATTTGGCATCAAATGGGACAGGGTACCGGCCTACCCATAAGTCTGTAGCAAAACTCTGACATGATGACTCATAGACTCGGCTGTACTCCGAATGAGGTCGAGTCTTACCGATCCTTTGCTGAATGCTAACCTCGTCAACTATGATGGCTCGTCAAACTGATTATATATACCTACATGCATGAAGGCAGCGTCCCTAACAAAAGGACGTCAGTACGAATAATATTCCGAGTATGTAAGAAGGAACTGAAACATAACAATAATCCAACATTAATTAAAGAGATATAAGAATCAACCAGAACCTTTGAAGTGCGACCGTATATGCATACTTCTTATACTTATATATATAATGCTTCTCTTTGAGACTCTTATCCATATCATATGATGCATGACTGCCTAACTAATCAGTGGTAACTGCCCGACCAGCCGTAGCGCGGTGGTAAATGCATGTCTACTCGACCGGTCATAGCTCGGTGGTAAATGTGTAACTGCCCAACCGACCGTAGCTCGGTGGTAAATGCATTACTGCCCAACCGGCCGTAGCTCGATGGTAAATGAATATGCATGTCTACCCAACCGGCCGTACCATGGTGGTAAATGGATAAAGATGCATGTATCACTATAGTATCAACATTAACATATTTATCATATACCTCAATACAAATTTAGGAACGTACTTAGACATACTTGAATATAACTTTACAGGAATGAATAACATAGACATCCTTAAATTCTAAGAGTAGAACCACTTATGGAAGAGCATTACATTTACGTATCGTTACTTGGATCATGCCAAAAGAAAAGGAGTGATAGACTTAACATACCTGAGTCGATTCTCTTGACAATCCTTCCAACACACGATAATCACGACAAAACACGTGACGGCAAGATCAGAGTAGGGGAAAATCCGTATGACATTCTTGAGAAAGATTATACAATGTTGTCTTAGAATTACAAAAGAGAGGATCAAGCGCATCATAACAACATCATACCCTCCATGCAATTCAAAAGAAAAGATGGGCTATCCAGTATATTGCTCCCTAGCATAAATAGCCTGCTAACATCTATTTTCCACAAATGAGGTAGGTTGTCTCTTCCATTCACATAACAGATAACATAGAGAATTTGCCAACATTAGTCGTGAAGTATAGAAATGTGGGTGCAATTCATTAAAACTAAGCAATCTTAAGCATTCATACTTGAGCAGATTCTTTATTTTGAAATACATGGTTTTGCTAAAGTGCAAATGTATAACTTTAGCTTGGAGAAATATCCAAAGTGCAGATTTCCTAGAGTAATTTGGTAGATGAGAGAATCATCAAATTGAGAGGATGATAAGATGACATACAAAATAAAGATAAAGACAAGGATGAGTACTTAGCCACAATTTACTCTAAATATTCCACCTATTATATAAACTAAATAGTCACGGTTTGTTCTTGGAAAACATTATCCCTTGTTGCCACGTTGGGAGGGTGATCTTTCCACCAATAATTATCAACCCATTTCTAATTACATGTTAATCTCCTGCTAAACATCACTATTTACACAATTATTTACATAATTAAGAATTATCTCGAACTACTTAAACTACTACTCACTTTTAACACACTTTATGTACCCTACTATCATGGTCATGTGGTACCTTGTATGTCACTAGTCCATAAATACCGGGTATTATAGCTCGGACCGTATTTTATCCCAAATCGACAATCATCAACGAAACTCATTTTTCTCGATTCGCTTACCCTCTCACCTTCATGAATCTACTTATCACCTGTTATAAATAGCATAAATAATTGTAACCTCAAAAATAGTCTGACAATAAAATAGTCACAAATCCTCTATAATCTCATAAATGGTCTTAATCCTTTCAAACTCATATGGATTACTACGACTTATCCTAATACTAAAG
>AWOL01S0098215.1:0-21696 GCA_000715115.1 Nicotiana otophora
ACAGCTTTCCAGCAGGGACTCCGAAGGCACATTTTGCTGGATTCAGTTTCAGGTTGTACCTTCAAAGTCGATCAAAGAATTTCCTCAAATCTGCTATATGATATGTACTTCTCTTGGATTTGAGGATGACATCATCCACGTACACCTCTATCTTCTTGTGTATCATGTCATGGAAAATGGTTGTCCTAACCCTCATATAGGTGGCTCCGGCAATCTTTAGGTCAAACGGCATCATTTTGTAACAATATACTCCCTATGGTGTAATAAAGGTTGTCTTTTCGGCATTCTCTTCATCCATCCAGATCTCATGATATCCCGTGAAGCAATCCACAAAGGATTGAAGCTCATGCTTGGCACAGTTGTTAATCAGTATGTGTATATTGGGCAAAAGGAAATTATCTTTTGGACTTGCTCTGTTTAAATCCTGATAGTCGACACATACTCCGACCTTCCCATCTTTCTTTGGAACCGGCACAATGTTGGCCAACCAGGTTGGATATTCAACCACTCTGAGAACCTTAGCTTTGATCTGCTTGGCGACTTCCTCCTTTATTTTTAGACTCATATCCAGTTTGAACTTTCTGAGCTTCTGCTTTACAGGCGGACACATAGAGTTGGTAGGTAGTTTATGAGCCACTATGTACATGCTCAAACCAGTCATATCATCATAGGACCATGCAAAAATATCCTCATACTCCTTCAAGAACCGGATGTATTCTTCTTTCTCTGACGGCGATAGGTGAACTCTTATACGAGTTTCCGTGACTATTTCGGAGTCTCCCAAATTAACGGTTTCAGTCTCATCCAAATTGGACTTAGGCTTATTTTCAAAAATTTTCACTTCTCTGACAATTTCCTCGGATATTATATCCTCTTCCAGATCATCTGAATCACTATCCTTATGTTGCGTTGTCTCGTTATATATCACAGTCGTAGGTTCATCGGGATAAGTAATAATAACGATATAGAGAGAAAACGTAAAGGATAATAATAAATACTAAAATAGCAATCCATTGATAAATATTTAAAAATGTCAAACAAATGCAGTTCAATGATTCGAGCAATTATTTCAAAACAAAAACGTTAACAAAATACTGAAAATGTCTTAAATGCCCTAAAATTTCTTTTAAAAATAAATGATGCTAATTGCCAGGCTACCCAGGAACTCGGTGGGCCCTTGATGGCGCAGCAGTCCAATTCTTGAGAATAGCTCCCTTTTCCATTGTCTGAATAATAAGGTCTTCCTCCACCTCCTCCATTATCATACTGCAGTCCATGTCTTTGTCATCCAGAAATAGCTTCCTTATGCCAGCTAGAGCTTTATCTTTTTCAGACCCCCACATCATGTCAACTTGATGAAACGACTAGCTCAAATGTGGTATTGGCTGCTCTAGAGGGTAATAAGGACCTCGCCATGGTGGCGACCAATTCTGATACTCGTGCCAGGTGTATTCATACCCAAGCCCAAAAGTTGTGTCGTGACGCTTTAGTTGTATCGGTTTGGTGATCCCTTAGATATTCTTACCGAGACCCTTGTCAGGTTCATACCATGTCCATGCCAATATGCCTTCTATCTTACTGCTCCACCATTTGTCTTTTTCAATTGCGTTGACGCGCTCGACGTGATGGTATGTTTCTCCACCCAACTTCCTTCTATTCTCGATGACCGGAATAGTTTGATTGGTGTAAATGGGATTACTTCCGTCCCTATGGATGATTACTTCCTGATGGTTCCACTAAAATTTCACAACCTATTGTAGAGTAGAAGCCGCAGCCCCAACGGCATGTATCCACGGTCGCCCCAACAACAGATTGTATGTAATAGATATATCCAATACTTGAAACTCAATATCGAACCAGGTCGGGCCTATATGTAGGCTGAGGTTGGTCTCCCCAATTGTGGCCCTTTGAGACCCATCAAATGCTTTCACATTCATACTCCCTGCTTGTATCTCGTGCAGACCATTACCCAACCTTTTCTAAGTAGTTAGTGGACAGATGTTGAGACTCGAACTCCCATCTATTAGAACCCTGGCAATGAATTTGTCCTCAAACTGCACGGCGATATGTAGTGCCCTGTTGTGACTTAGTCCTTCCGGTGGCAGCTCGTCTTCATGAAAAGTGATATTGTGGCTTTATAACACTTGCCCTACCATGTTGGCCATCTCTCCACTAGTGATGTTATTTGGTATATAAGCTTCATTCAACACCTTCATCAAGGCATTCCTATGTGCCTCAGAGTTTTGCAGCAGTGATAAAATGGATATTTGAGGTGGGGTTTTGTTTAGATGATCAACCACAGAATACTCTCTCGCATGCACCTTTCTCCAAAGATCATCTGGGCTAGTCTCAATGACAGGCGGCTTAGAGACAGCTTCTTTGATTGTTCCTCCCAAATGCTCGGGTGTATAAACCCTACTAGTTTTGGTCATGCCTTGCGCTGCACCTGTTTCTTCCATTTTTGCCTTTCCTTTCTTTTTTGCTTCCGCAACATAATCCCAAGGTATAACATTAGACTTAAAAGATGGCGTGGGTGCCACCATCACGATGAAGGGTGTTGTTACCTTAACCTCAAATGGAGTTGGTACGACTACCTCAACTTCAATCGGTGCCTGAGTTTGTACCACAATAGGTGTGAGAGTGACTGGAGATATTTCAGGGTTATCCCCTTCTCGAATGAGTCTAATTGACCCCTCTGAGTCCCATTCTTCATCAGTCTCTATCACGTTTACCCATTCACCCCTGTGATCCGGGAGAGGATTGTTACGGACATTGGGTGCAACCTCCTTTGCTTGTATGACTTTGGTGTCAATTAATGTCTGAATCTTATATTTTAAAGTACGACACTCATCAATAGTATGATCCTTCATGCCTAAGTGATAGGCACATGTCTTATTTGGATTAATCCACTGGGAGGAGTTTTCCGTAGCAACAGCAGGAATGGGAGTGACATAACCGGCAGCCTTCAGTCTCTCGTACAGTTGGTCTATGGAATCCGCTATTGGGGTGTATTGTCTGGGTGGTCTGCGGTCGAACTTTGGTTTAGTTGTTTGGTAGTTTCGGCGGGTTGGTGGTGAGTGGTAGTATGTTGGTTGGGTGTTATAAGTATGGTAAGTGGCAGCAGGTTGTTGGTATCTGGGAGGTAAAGGCTGATATGTGGGTGGGGATGTTTGGTATGTAATAGGAGACTTTGGACCTTGGGCTACCATCATCGCACCTACTTCTTTCTTCTTGGAGATACCTCCCGACTGTAAGGCTTTATTTGTGGCTTGGAGTGCTTCAACATTTGTCACCATTCCACTTTTGATCCCTTCTTCTATTCTTTCTCCCAATTTGATGATGTCAGAAAATTTATGGTTTTCAATAACCATCAGTCTTTCGTGGTATTGCGGATCCTGAGCTATGACGAAGAACTTATTCATTTGTTCTTCTTCCAGTGCTGGACTTACTTTTGCAGCTTCAGACCTCCACCGAGTAGTATACTCGCAGAAAGTTTTCGTTGGCTTCTTCTTGAGATTCTGAATGTAGAAAATGTTTGGTGTATTTTCTGTGTTAAACCTGAACCGATCCATGAAATCTGATGCCATGCTCACCCAATTAACCCATTTTTTTGGGCTCTAACTGATGTACCAAGACAGGGCGTCTCCGGTGAAGCTCCTCATAAACAGCTTCATGCGGATTCTTTCATACTTCGCAACTCCCACAAGTTTGTCACAATACGTTCTCAAGTGCACCTTTGGATCACCAGTCCCGTCGAACATTTCAAACTTAGGAGGTTTGTAACCTTCTGGAAGTTCTACATCTGGTTGAATGCACACATATTCATAATTCAAACCCTCAATGCATTTCCCCCCTTCGACACTTTGAACTCTGCCAGTAAGTTTCTTGAGTTCTTCCGCCATGTTCTTGATGAGGATGCCCTTCTCGGCGGATTCAGGTATGTATAGGGTCTGTTGTGGGGTGTGGGGTAACGTTTCCACATATATGGGATTGCTTTGGTGGACTCCGGGAATCTGGGCGTAATGGTTTGGTTGAGTTTTGCCGTTCAGGAGTAGGTTATGGTGCATTCTGAGGGTTGTGATATGTGGTTGTTTGTGGATATTGAGTTGGGTGATGATGGAGTTGTTAAGGAGTAGGTATCGGTGGAGGGTTGTGGTTCTGAGGAGGTGTGGCGTATTAATGTGGTGTGGGAGGATTTTGCGGATTTTGATTTTGTGTGTTTTGGGGAGGTGCTGGGTTTTGGGAATTTGTGTTTATTTGGTTAATGTCGAGGAAATTTAGGGTGAGGGAAAGGTTTTCCAAGTTCCAGACCTGCTCAAGTTCCTCTTGTAGCTCCAATAGTACCAATTCATTCTATGCTGGAGTATTTTGACCGTCCAAAGTTTTAACGTTCTCTGCATTGTCCTTTCTGATACCACTTAAAGCGTCCATATTTCATTTCCCTTTGCTTCTGCCTTTAGGATCACTTGGTGGAGAACCTTTAGATCTAGTGTGATATGCGGATGATGCCAGTATGCGCGAACCAACCTTTGGGGAATGGGAATAAATAAAAGAAAATAAAAACAAAAGGATAACCAAGTCAGTAAGGGATATTGAAAGAATGCTTGCAATATTGAACATGCTTTGCAAAATCATGTAACAGATTCACGTCCTAATTTGGGGGACCTCGTTGTGCCCGAGGTAGGCCTAAGCGACATATAGACTTAGAGAAAATTGATGCCAATAATTGTGTCATTTCATTAATGCGAAAATAAATCAGATCCTTACTAAAATGACAATAATAAGAAAAATTACTAATGGCATTTGCCTTATTACAATCGAAATCTAAAACTAAGCTAAAAAGTGGTAAAGAACATCATTTCCTAATCTACTTGGACCAAGAGGGACCTTCTCCATGCTTGGCCTTCTTGGATCTATCAATCAAGTTCCCCAAGTCGCGCATGTCCAATAGTAGGTAAGCCCTTGCTAGATGCCCTCCCTCATTGCCTTACGTATTCTGACAATCCGAGAGCCTCTTCCTCATCTTTCCCTCAAGTTCCATTAACCCTTGTTCCAAATATTCCAATCTTTCTGTTGATTTAGTAGCAATTTCTTTCCATTCGTTGATTACTTCCATATCTACTTTGTGCTATTCCAAATGCCTAGCTTCAGACTTGAAAACCCTCTTGTGCAGCATCCTATACTTAACTTATGCTTCAGCAGCATCATCTATAACCCTATTTTTCAGATTAATCCCCGGCTTGACATCTCCCGCTATATCATCTACCAACCATGATGGGTATAAGTATACGTGGCCGGCATGGTACCTGTCTGGCTCGATAGTGTCTTTCTTTACAATGACCTTTTGATTCCACATATGATGTGCCTCGAACTTGAATAGAATGATGTTCCCTTAAAGTTTGCTTTGTACTGGACCATGTTGTAAACCAGAGGTATAACCTGCTTTCTTCCCGCTTGCCTCATTACCCTTAAAGGAGCATAAGGATAGATTCCTCTTAACCCGATCAACACTAAATGAGTGGTTTCTCTTAACCTGATGAAGAACTCGCTGCTAGGGAACCATTCAAACATCCAATGTACCTTTTCGTCAGTCAAATTGCTGAAGAAACGCACCCAGCTCACAGCACTTCCAGGTTACGCGAACCTATATGGGATAAATATCATTCTTTTTGGATGATGGTAGGCTATGTAGTCATTCAATGGTCGTCGCGGAATCTCTTGACAATATTCACCTCTCTGAAAATGTTCTAATAACCAAACCTGCAGCAATAGATTACAGCCCTCAAAGTGCCCATACCCCTGCTTGCATCGATCTAGAACTCGGTACATTTCGGCCAAGATCATGGGGATGATAGTGTAAGTTTGTCCCTCAATTCCTTCCATTAGAGTCCTAGAGACCATGGCTAAGCGAGTGTGGATCTTCCCCTCTTTCATTGGAAATATCAGCAACCCCAAGAAATAGATAATGAACATAAAAATTCGGCGATGTGTCCAACCCAAAGAAGTAACGGCAAGTTCATAACAGTGAAGGCGATATGACTTGCTATGCCCATAACGTTCATAAAGGAATTTAAATGGTATGTATGACTCCTTCAGACGGAGTAACTCATCATTTTTCTTGAAACCCATCATTTTCAAAAAATCGCGAGGAGTGCGATTTTCTGGTACTAATAAACTCAGACTATCCCATGGTAGCCTAGCGAAGCCTCCTATTTCCTCTAAGAGAGGGGTCATTTCTACATCACCAAAGTGAAAGACAACTCTTTTCTCATCCAAAAACATATTAGCGGCCTCAATCAATGCGTTATTTGGCCGAATGTCCAATAAGGAAAGTAAATTTCTGAGGACACTTTTCACATGATTCTTGTCACTAGGTGAGAGATTCTTCCACCAATCAAGCAGCAAAGGTGGGATGTTTTGAACCATGCTGAACCTAGGGACTTCGCGCCTCATTCTTTGTAAAACAAATAGAGTTAGCCCTTTCCCCCTCCGGGTATGACTATTTACACATTAATGATCAACATATCGGGATATTTTCTCCAAGTAATGCACATAACGTGATGGTGTCCATTGGGATTATAGAAATCCCGTCGGGCTTTGGACAAGGCTTATCTTAGTGGATTGTCACGCAGACAATGTTCTAACCCATACTAGGTTTGACATGATGCATGCACAGTTGATATTGGAGCAAGGTTTCTAGAAGGGTCTAGACTGGTACTCTCAAGTGGACAACTTGAGGGGAAAAGGCACGGAACCATCGACTGCACCGCTGATCCACTAGTTTACCGCAAATAAGTCTTTCCAATTTAAAAGGTAATTTTGAAGAGCGTGGACACTCATCAAGTGCCGCTATGGTATTAGTTGGGCACGAGTGGAATATGATGTGGAGCATGCCTTATGCAGCAATAATAATACGTTGTCAAGTATTTGCATGATAAATATGTGAAAGCAATAAACGCAGTATTAAGATAAAACATAAATGACGTAAAAAGAAACACAAAAGAAGAAGTTAGTTCGTGGAATATAATAAAGTTAGAGCAACTAAGGGCGAATAGGGAAAGGGGTGTGCATGTTATAATAAATTTAAGCAAATAAAGGTGGAGAAGGGAAGGGATATGCATGTTATAACGGTTTTAAACAAGTAAAGGTAAACGGGAAAGGGATGTGCATGTAATAGCAAATCTAAACAAATAAAGATAGAAAAGGAATGTGCGTTTTATAACAAAGAACACTAATCCACATAAGCCAAGTTCATTATGGTAAGAGACTAAGCGTAAATCCCCAGCAGAGTCGCCATGCTGTCGCGCCCCGTTTTTCTCGCAAAAAGCGGGTTCGACACTTGACAACTCCTATTAGAATGGGAGATAGAGTGCTAAAGGAGAAGAGTCGCCACCTAACGATTTTTTAAGGTGCGTTGGGACACCTATTATGCAGATAACTCTGTTTGACTAGTCAACGCCACCAAAGATCGGGTAAGGGCTCAAGTTACCTCAAAAAGAAGGTGTTAGGCACTCCTCGAGGTCCACAACTGTGGGTCCTGGCTGAACTTTAGATTATGTGGATTACGATTAAGCTAGGTGATCAAGTAAACAAAGAGAATTCAGAAGTCAAAGAACTTTATCACAACCTGATTAATACAGATCTTAGTGTGAATATAGGGATACAACTATTTTGATCTAATAGCAACATATAAAAAGGGAGGGGGTCCTAAGTTTTTTAGCCTAAAGGATCATCCCGTGCAACATAAATAATACTTCGTAACTCCCTCAAGATGGGGTGTTACTCATATTATTCAGCGGGCACAGACTATCACCCTTGCTACCCGATTACTATGTTAAAGTTATTACCTAAAAGCGTTCTAATTCAATTATAGGTCGTACCATATGTGTGTACTACCCGTCCCATACCTATGGTCCTAGAGGTATTGGACCTTTACTTTGGATGGTTCTAGACCTCACTTAGGTTGCTCATAAATGTCAAAACTAGGTGAAATACAAAACACATTGGACTTTACATATAGGCAGTCAAGACTCAAGTTTGCCTCCACACTTAAGCAACAAATGCACGCAAGACAAATTGGATGTTGAGCAGTCCAGAATTAAGAACTTAGATCCCTATAGATATGATTTCTATGTGACAAGGTGTTAAGGAATGCAAGCAGTTTCAGAAACCAAGCGTTGCCCATAGACAGGATTGTACAGTTGTCGCATATTGATTGTTGAAATTGCAGATTTCCAGTTATTAATCTTGTAGATGTTGCGTCTAAGTGATTTATGTAGTAAAGACAGTGGAATCTATCGGGAGAAACCCAAAATTACTCACGCTATTGATAGTGGTCTAAGTGAACAATAAACAATGTTGAGAGGGGCATCATTAACAGTTATTAAGGCGAAGTGTGGTATCCTATAGGCAGGATCTTTAACGATTAGCACTTGGAACTGATTTTATTGTTATATTTAGTCCTATAGGCATGGTTTCTAGTGAATAGTGCGATACAGTTGCAAATGAAATGATCCAAATCCTATAGGCATGATTTCTAGCAATGCAAATTGAAGGAAAGATCAACGATATTTATTTTCTATGGGCATGTTTTCTAATAACATGTAGCAACAAGGATAATTGAAGAATTTGAGCTCATGCTTTGCTAGTAGACAAGTAGTGTGAGTGTGTGCTTCTCCTAATAGCATGATTTCTATAGTGTACATAGAGATTGAACGATGCATATAACAAACACATTATTACGTCCTATAAGCATGTTATCTACCCATCACATGTAAATATTAAAATCTACCCCATTCCCTTTTACTAACAACCCCAATTGTTTATACAAAGNAGTCCTATAGGCATGGTTTCTAGTGAATAGTGCGATACAGTTGCAAATGAAATGATCCAAATCCTATAGGCATGATTTCTAGCAATGCAAATTGAAGGAAAGATCAACGATATTTATTTTCTATGGGCATGTTTTCTAATAACATGTAGCAACAAGGATAATTGAAGAATTTGAGCTCATGCTTTGCTAGTAGACAAGTAGTGTGAGTGTGTGCTTATCCTAATAGCATGATTTCTATAGTGTACATAGAGAGTGAACGACACATATAGCAAACACATTATTAAGTCCTATAGGCATGTTATCTACCCATCACATGTAGATATTAAAATCTACCACATTCCCTCTTTCTAACTACCCCAATTGTTTATACAAAGATTACTACATGCCCAACAATGAGTAAAAGTAACAGTGTTACATAACAGTGATAAGGGGCCCACAACAGGCCTAATAAATACCCAGCATTGCCTGGGCCTTCAATAGCTCTTACACAGCATACCCAGGCTTTCAACTAAGAGCCACATTTAATACATGACTCAGGGATCCACAGAGGGGTCNCCACATTCCCTCTTTCTAACTACCCCAATTGTTTATACAAAGATTACTACATGCCCAACAATGAGTAAAAGTAACAGTGTTACATAACAGTGATAAGGGGCCCACAACAGGCCTAATAAATACCCAGCATTGCCTGGGCCTTCAATAGCTCTTACACAACATACCTAGGCCTTCAACTAAGAGCCACATTTAATACATGACTCAGGGATCCATAGAGGGGTCCAGAACCAGTTTATTCAAACATGGCACCAAGTGTTGCACCATTTAAATCAGCCAATTCAAGTACACAGCACATAACATGGGGAAGTAGAGTGAATAGGAATAGTTTGAGATTGAGGGAGTGACTAAGGACCAAGCCCAAGCATGTCAGAGTTCACAAGGGTCTCAATTGGACCCCGAGCAGTGCTCATACTAGGGAGGCCAATAATAGAACCTATGTAGCCTTGGCTTTCAGCCGGCTAAGAATGAAGAGTTCAGAATAGCATAAGTTGCCAGTGAGGAAAATGGACAGAAGTTAGGAGATACATTCATATCCTAAAGTAGACATAGCCAAATTGAGCATATAGAGTAATTAATCAAATAGGCTAGTAGATTCAGCAGGACAGCAAAGCATCACATAGATAGCCTCATATTGAAAGAAATTGGGGAAGAAACAGGCATGCAAAACATACATAGATTATGACATTAAACCAATTGAGACCTAAGAGGCTCGGATTAAGCTAAGCATGCATCTTAGGGTCATGCTAATAAGTATTTAGACATTGTGATAAATATTGGAACAGACAGGGTATCAAATGAACAAAAGATAGACTGGAAACATATTAGCATGGAAGCAAGATCATAGTCAATAGAAAATGATTTTAATACAAATTGTAACACATTGTACATGCAAGACAGACATTGCAGAGATTCAGGATAGTGTGTGATAGCAAACACATGCAGGTATTCTGGGATTAATATAATAGACTAATCTACTAGAGAAGATCTAAGTTATGTCATAAAGCAAAATAGTTCAAACAGGGTAGAGAGATCAAGTTGAGATAACTGTCACGATTTTAGTCAATCACTAATGGGGTGGGGGATCATGTTGAGTGACAAAAGAGCAGGTGAAAATGTCACAATTACCACAGAAAGTTCTAACACAAGTATGAAGCATTCATTATAGAGATTAAGGACAAAGAAAGTAAGCATGTATTAGGAAACATCTAGACACCCATACACTTAAGAGGATCAGCTTATCCAAGTTGGACTTAGGCATAACTAGAACTAGTAGCATTAGGAAGAAGTTAGATGGTAGCATCCTTAGAACAAAGTAGAATTAACAAAATCGTGCACAAAAGTAATCCAGAAAAACATATTAAGCCAGGAATTTCAGAGGCCAGAATACATGCAAATCAATGGCACATAGGGATGAAATTGTAAGAGTCAAATAGCTTACCAGTTAACGGATAACAATAAAGAACAAAAGATCCACAAGAACACAGAAACCTCGATGCGTGAAAGTTCCCAAGAGCTTCGATGAACTCAGGGCAATGCTCGCACCAAGAACAGGTAACAAAATGCTAATGGCCTTGACTTTTGAGCCAGCCAGTACAGAATACCAAGCAAAAGAGTAGCAAAACCCAAATTTTAGTAAGAATAGATTCTTTTCGTTCCCCCCTCGGAAGGGAAAATGAGGGGGTTTATATAGCAGTCAAAAATCGAGCAAACACATAAGAAAACGGAGTAAATTAAACAACAAATAAGGAAAGAAAACATGCAAATCAATTTGAAATCGATTTAAGAGAGAAATCTGGTAAACCCTAGTTTTTAGGAAAAGTGTAAATCAGCAGAAATCCAAACGAAATCGGACTCACACAATATAGTATTGAACGTATGTAGACGTAATATGGACCAGATTCAAATGATTGAAATTGGATGGGCAGAATTGGAGAGATAGTACTCACCATATTTAGGCAAGTACCAAGTGATACTATGGAGGAACAACCAGCGGCAGAAAAGCACAGATATGGCAAGTAAATGAGAGGAGAATCCCATTATGAGAGGGATTAGGAGAGGGATTTAGGGAGTGGCGGCGATTCAGGGTTCTTCAGAGAATGGGGGGGTTTCAGGGCGGCGGGTGAGAGGGAAATGGGGATTAGGGTTTGGGGGTTGGGCAAATAAGAGGGTAGGTTAGTTGTGGGCCGTTGATCTTAGAGATCAACGGCCAAGATTTAAAGAGGGATTGGGGTGGGTTAATTAGACGGTCGCGACCGGGTTGGGTTAGAAAGGTTGTTTGATTTGGACTGGAGTTATTGGGTTAAGGTACTGGGCTAATTTAGTCAAAAAATCACTTAAAAATTGGGTGAGCCTTTTAAACACATGTAATTTAGCAAAAATAATAATTTATATAAAAACAATAATTAGCAAATGAGTGAATTATTTTTTTATGCACTAAAATAATTGAGAATAATGATTTAACATTATAAAAATATAAAATGTTGTTTTTGATACAAATAGTATAAATAAGGAGCATTTGTATATGAATATAGGTCATTAATACAAAATTAAATAAATAGCTTAAAAATACTAATGTAATTACATAGAATGAAATAAAATATTTGAAACATATATTATAGGTGCAAAATAATTATTTTAGATAACTAAGTCATTACAAAATAATTTTAAAGGATAATTACTAGATATTTACATATAATTTAAATATAATAAAATTAATTTAAAGCTTTATAAATTATGAAAAATTATAAAAAATTCTTGTATAGGTTTGTAAACTAAATAATGATGCAAAAAATGTTATTTTGAAAGTATATATATTTTTTAAAAAATATGAGGGCAAAATTGGGTATCAACAGGGTGCAGACTCCGGAGGGGTTCCTTCAGCTCAAGCGTGATATAAAGTCGATATGGCATGCGGCAGGCGGGCAGCCCCGATCCATATAATGATAAAGCCGATATGGCCTGCTGCAGACGGGCAGCCCTGATCCATATAATAATAATATATATAAAGCCGATGTGGCCTGCTGCAGGCGAGCAACCCCGATCCCATAAATATCCTCACAGTTGATGAACATGACTGTGTATGAAATGTACATTTTAAAATAATTAAATTCAACAGCAACACGACCCTATGAGTCCCAAAATATCGGCACGTAGCCTAAACGTGATCTTTAAGACGAATCTCAACTCAATTGCTCTAACACGTGGAGAATATTTGGATAATAACATGATTCTTTAATTTTACAACTCCATAAAATTTATTTAAGTTACAATTTCTATGGTCCACGCACACACGCTCGTCACCTAGCATGTGCGTCACCTCCAACACTTGATGTAACACAAAATTCGGTGATTCATACCCTCAGAACCAAGTTTAGAAATGTTACTTACCTCAAACCGTGTAATTCTTTATTCCGCTATGCCTTTGTCTCACAAATTGGCCTCTGAACGCCTCAAATCTAGTCATAATTAATTCGATTTAGTCAATACAAATTATTGGAATTAATTTCATATGAAAATACCAATTTTTCAACAAAATCCGAAATTTAACTCAAACATCGCTCGTGCGGCCCACGTCTCAGAAATTGACAAAAGTTTCAAAATATGAACGCACATTCGACCACGAGTCCAACCATACCAAATTTACCAATTTTCGACATCAACTCAACCTCCAAATCTTAAATTCTTATTTTGAAATCCTTAGGTCCAAATTCCCGATTTACACCTCAAAAACACGTAATCTAGTCGGATTATTCGATGATAATTCAATATTATAGAGTAGAAATGATCACAAGTGACTTACCTTAAGTTTTCACGTAGATTCCCTCTGACAATTGCCCCAAAACCGTACTTGAAAGCCCAAAAATGGCCAAACTCGGAATCCCTTCGAAATGTATATTGCCAAGGGTTTCGCATCTACGGTATTTTAACCGCTTCTGCATACACGCTTCTGCGAAGAAGCTGTACGCTTCTGCGACGAGTCCAAACTCCCCCCATTTCCGCTCCTGCGATCAATCAGTCAAATTTGCAACCTCGCAGGTGCGGCAAAATCTTCGCACCTGCGCAACCTGCCCTTCCCTTCACTCCTAGCCGCTTCTGCGATGGTCCTTGCGCACCTGCAGAGTCGCACCTGCGATCAAAGCTTCGCATGTGCGGCTACACCAGAAGCAAAAATTTCCAGATTTTCATAAGTCCAAATTTTCGCTCCGTTAACCATCTGAAACTCACCCGAGCCCCCAGGACCTCATACAAATACACCAACAAGTCCTAAAATATCATACGAACTTAGTCGAGCCTTCAAATCGCATCAAACAATTCTAAAAACACGAATCATACCCCAATTCAAGCCTAATGAAACTAAGAAAATTCTAACTTTTACATTTGATGTCGAAACCTATCAAATCAAGTCTGATTAACCTAAAATTTTGCACACAAGTCATAAATAACATAATGGACCTATGAAAATTTTCAGAACTGGATTCCGACCCTGATATCAAAAAGTCAACTCCCCGATCAAACTTCCAAACTTAAATTTCTATTTTAGCCATTTCAAGCCTAATTTAACTACTACGGACTTCCAAATAACTTTCCGGACACGATCCTAAATCTAAAATTACCATACGGAGCTATTGGAATCATCAAAATTCTATTTCAGGGTCGTTTACACATAAATCAATATCCGGACGACTATTTCAATTTAAGCTTTAAACTTTGAAACTAAGTGTTCTAATTCATTCCAAAACCTCACTGGACCCGAACCAATTGCCCCGGCAAGTCATATAACAACTGTAAAGCACGAATTGAGCAGTAAATAGGGAAGCGGTACTGTAATACTCTAAATGATCGGCCGAGTCGTTATAACTTCTTCCTTAGTTTCAACTATACCAGCGCCCTGCCCTGCCCTCACCAACTTACTGTTCTTTATTCCTTTCACTTATGTCTTCCCCAAAAACAAAACCCTTAATCCATCTCCTTCCATCGGTCTTCCCAAGTAACAGAACCCTCAACCCTCATTTCTCTTATGTCTTCTACCTAATCGTCTACCTCTCTCTAACCAAAGATCACCAGATCGAACCTCGATTTGGAGATTTCAAATTTTCTTGAACAAACGCAAGATCTAGACGGGCGAGTTCTGATATAGGGTTGGGTTCAGGAAAGGCTTGCTCGGGGAAATGAAGTGGTGAAAGAACTTGATGATGAATATAAGAAAGGCAACGAAGAAGGAGTCGTTGTCGTAGAAGTCAGTGGCGGAGATAACCCAAGGGCAGAGAGAATCGGCTTGAGGGACTAAAACATTGAACCGTTTGGAAACAAATTTTTCTTTTTTGTACTTCAAAAGAATATTGACCAATGAAGGCTCCGACCAAATTTCTGGCCATTATTCCGGTGGTAGCTTAAAAAGGTGGAGCTACTGAAATTTTGGGTGAAAAAGGTATAATATTATTGCTGAGAAAGTTTTTAGTGAGAAAATAATATATAACGTGGGACCCACTCCAAAATTTAATTTAATTTAATTCTAAAACAAGAAAGAAAAAGTCTGATAAAACCTCACGCGCCCAAAATGCAATTAAAATACACCGTAACTTGCCATGTCAATGTCAGGTGTCTCCTAGATATACTTAATTGCCACTTGAAGTGTTTAAATGGTAAAAAAGCCAGTTGAGGTGTTTGTCTGATTTTTAAGGACAACTTAAAGGGGTGGTTTATGTATTTCACCTTAAAAATATAATAAGCAAAACATTAAATTTTTTCTTGGACATTGGAATTATGAAAACGGTTACAGGCCAACAAGTAATTAAACTCAAAATTCTAATTCTCAAACCTATTACGCTACTCCTACTAAAATTAAATTATTTTTGACATATTCACTAGCAAGACACAAAGTATTTTAGCGATTATAAGTAGCAAGCTACAATGTATTGAATATGTTTTCTTTTGTATGATTTAGATTTATCTTTTTGAATTTTTAATCTTCTTTAGGCTTTATTCTTGAGTATCAACTTATTAATATCTTTTTACTCATATGATTTATATTTTCTTTATCTTTGCTTAGTTTCTTTTGCGCTGTTGTAGAATAATTGATGGGTCTATACTCTGGCCATCCTTCATGTTTTCTTAATTCATTACCCTTGCCTAAGAGTTTTTCCAAGTCTTATTAAAGCACGTATGTTATTGCATTCTACTTCTACTAGTAATTTTTACATGATAGTTAAGAATATACCGAAAATTAACCGAGTGAACCCATACCGAAGAGAAACCGGCATGATGGAAACGGTTTCAAAAAGTCTAATTTTAGTTATACATAATAGAATAACCGAAATATTAATACGAAATAAATTTTATAAAACAATGAAATTGTATTAAGAAGAAGAAGAACATAAAGGTACAGACCTAGTAGAGAAGAAGAGGAAGAAGACGGAAGAGAGAAGAAGATGATGAAAAATGAGAAATGTTATTCTTGCATTGTGTGTCAAGTACACATACACGTATGTATATATATTAACACTAGTCTAACTAACTTAACCACCTACTTAATTCTAATTGGTTGAGTATAGTGAAATAACTAATCTACCCTCTAATGAGTTATGTAACAGCTTTCTCAACACTCACCCTCAAGCTAGGAAGTGCAAAGATGTTCAAAGCTCTTATCTTGGAATTGAGATATTCATGTTGAACTCGATTAAGTCCTTTTGCCAGAATGTCAGTTGGTTGATCTGTTGTAGGGATGTATTTGATTGTGATCAAGCTTTGCAAGATCTTTTCCCTAATGAAATGACAGTCGATTTCGATATGCTTGATACGTTCATAATAAATTGGATTTGCCGCAATCTGCAGAGCTGCCTTGCTATCACTATAAACATTCACATGTTGTTTAGTATCAATTTTCAGTTCTTTTAGTAGTCCAAGTAGCCACAATAGTTTGTTTATGCAAGGCTCTTATATTCATCTTCTACTGAGCTTCTGGAAATAATAGTTTGTTTATTAGACTTCCAAGCAACTAATGGCTCACTAAGTTTGATCAAATAACCAGATAAGTATTTTCTAGAGTGAGGACAGGCTGCCCAATCAGCATCACAGTATGTTGTAACTTCATTGCTGCATTTGCTGGATAGAAGAATTTCTTGTCCTGGTTGTTGCTTTAGATATCTTACAATTCTGAGTGCAACTTTCATATGAGATCTTTTAGGCTTATGTAAAAATTGGCTCAATGTTTGAACACTGAAGGAGATGTCTGGTTGAGTCATAGTTAAGTATAGGAGTTTACCAATCAGCTTTGATGATCCACTAGTTCTGCATCTTCTGAGATCACATCCTTATATTTTTTGACATATTCATCATACTCTCCGGTAGTTAACTTCATGTTGAAATCCAATGGAGTTATGGCAGGTTTGGCTACTCCCAGACATGTTTCCAAAATTAATTCTAGAGCATATTTTCTCTTATGCATTAAGATTCCTTTACAGGATCATGCAAACTCAATGCCAAAAAATTATTTGAGTTCACCTAAATATTTTATTTTGAATACTTGTTGCAGACTTGTTTTAGTGTCTTCAATTAGCTTTAGGCTATCTCTAGTTATAAGCATGTCATCAACATAGACTAAAACTATAGTGATACCTTCTGATATCTTTTTGAAGAACAATGAGTGATCATATTGACTCTGATGGAAGTGAGTTATCGGTAAAGCCTCGGTTAGCCTGGCATTCATTGCCTTGGTGCTTGTTTTAATCCATACAAGGATTTAATAAGTCTACATGCTGGTTTCTTCTCCCCTTGACTGTTAAATCTGTGAGGTAAATCCATGTAGATTTCATCATATAGGTCCCCTTGAAGAAATGCATTATATACATCCATTTGATGTATGTGCCAATGTTTAGCAGCAACAATTAATTGATAGGACAGTCCTTACAATCTTCATTTTTACAACTGGTGAAAAGGTTTCTTGGTAGTCAATTCCTTCTTTTTGGCTAAATCATTTTGCGACCAACCTAACTTTAAATCTTTTATTTTCCCCTGTAGCTTTATACTTTATTTTGTAAATCCACTTATTTCCTATAAATGATTTCCCTTCAGGTAGTGGAACTATATCCCAAGTGTGATTGTTTTCTAAGGCTTCAATCTCAGTCTTCATGGAATCTATCCATCTAGGATCTTTGATAGCCTCATGGTAGTTTGCAGGTGATTGATAGGTAGGAGAAATATTTTCATATGTTATGAATTTACATAAGGGATATGGAGGCTCCTGATGAATGTTTAAAGACTCAAAGTCTTTCATCCAAAGTGGTGGTCTTTTATTTCTATTTTATTTCCTCAAAGTCTCTTCGGTTGACAGAGTAAAATTTTGTTGACTAGATGATTGAACTTGAATAGTATTTGAAGGTAAGGATTCAGTTGCTACCTCAAATACTATGTTCTGTTGTGATGCTTCAGAGGTAGTATACTGTATTTGATCAGCTGATAAGTTTGGGCTTTGTTAATTTGAATCTTTTGTACCATTATGGAAATCACCAATTTTATTTGTTTGAATGCCATTATGACTTGGTTCAGTCACTTCAGTAGTGAACTGGTTGACTAGTTAATTTGATATTTGTTGAAGGCTGTTGGGCATGAAAATAGGTTGTACTTTGGTTTGATTGAGAGTTTTGAATGGAAAGATGTCTTCTTTGAAGATAACATCTCCGTTGACAAAGGACTTGTTGTTAATGTCATACAGTAGATATCCTTTTTGAGAAGTTACATATCCCATATAAATGGTCGCCTTAGACCTAGACATTAGTTTATCTTGTTCTTGCACTATTTTTGCATAGCATAAACATCCTAGTACTTTAAGATGTTTTAGTGAAAGCTTCTTCCCATACAATTTCTCATATAGAGACTTGTTTGCTAGTACAGAACTTGGCATTCTATTAATCTGATAGGCTGCAGCTAATACACATTATCCCCAAAACCTTATAGGTATGTGTCCGTGAAATCTAATTGCTCATGTGACTTCTAAAATATGTATGTACTTTCTTTCAGCCACACTATTATTGTGTAAGCACAAGTTGTCTGATGGATTATCCCAAGATTATTGAACATATTATTGCGGTTTGTATTGACAAACTCAGTGCCATTATCAGTTCTGATGAGTTTAATTATTTTGTTAAATTGAGTCCTTGCAAGCATTATGAACTGTTGAAGAATAATGCAGATATCAGACTTAAGTTTGAGCCAAAACAACCATGTTGTTCTGTAAAAGTCATCCACTACTGTTAAGAAATACTTGTTACTATCAAATATAGATACTTTATATGGTCCCCAAAGATCTACATGAACCAAATCAAATGAAGCAGTGGTTTTAATGCAACTAGTAGGAAAAGGTTGCCTTGTTTGCTTTTCACATGGGCATACAACACACTTATTCAATTTTTCTGCTATAAGCTCTAGTTTAATAGGTAGTAACTTCCTAAGTAAATTTGTTGATACATGTCCAAATCTTCTTTGCCACAAATCTATATCCTTTGCTGAGTTGAAATCATAATTGGTTGAACTCTCAGTAGCTATAAGAGTAACTTCACTTATGTTTCTTGCTGCTTGACTTCTTAGTATGTACATATCATCATCTTCCTTACCAACCGCTTTCACCTTCCCAGTGAAGAGTTCCGAAAAATATAAAAATCAAGGAAGAATGCTACTAAGCATCTCAACTCTTTTGTCAGTTTAGAAACTGAGAGTAGGTTGCATTTGAATTGAGGAATGTAAAACGCATTAGTTATTGTGTTTATAATTGCTAAGGTACTAGCTCTCGTGTGTGTAACATGTGTCACATCTCCATTAGGCATGAATACTCTTTTTGAATACTGAGTTTGAACTATAGTAGACTTGTCCAATAAGTCCATGTCTGCTACCATATGGTTGGTAGCCCCAGTGTCTATTATCCAGTGTTTAAAATACTTAGATGCGCCTGTTACATTGGCATTATAAGTTAGCCCAGCATTGTTGTTTAGCATATGGTGGATTTGCTTATACTGCTCTTTAGTAAAGGTGCAACTGGTCAGCTGACCTTGCAGGTTAAGTTGATTACTCATGTTCTGCCCCATTGATTGGTTTACAGTATCTATTGATCCAGTAAACTGGCCAAATGCATTTCCCGCAGTCTGATTGTTCTGCAAATTGTCTTCATTTAGAACATTATAGGCAATTGCATTATTGAACCTTGTGTTTCCTGTTAATTGATTGTTCTGAGTTGCAGATTCAGTTAGTGTGTTATGAGTTGTATAGTTCCCAACTCCCCCTTTCTTCCGGAGTTTAAAGTATGTGGGACATCCCATAATTTTATAACAATTTTCTTTGCTATGACCTCTGAGTTTGCAAAACTCACATTGAACATTGTAGTTCTTCTCTACTTTCTGATTAAACCTTTGATTTCCACATGTTCTTGAGTACATAACCACATCATATTGTCCGGCAACATTAGTTGGATTTACACCTAATAATCCTGCTGAAGCTGCTACTATTGTTTAGCTTTCATCAGTTATGATCATTACATAGGTCTAATTGACAGTAGTCATGTGACTCATTAACAGAATCTGGCTTCTTGCTTGACTGTATGAGTCATTTAACCCCATCAAGAACTGAAACAGTTTCAATTTCTATAAATGCACTATAAATTCTTTTGATTTTTCACAATCACATCCAGAGGATGGAACCAATGCTTCAAATTCTTCCCACAAATCCTTCAATATTGAAAAATAAACAGACACAGAGGCAGTTCCTTGACTTAAGGTTGCAATTTCTTTATGTAGATTAAAGGATCTTGCACCGTCTACTTTGTTAAACCTTTCATACAAATCAGTCCAAACAGCTTGAGCACTTGAATCATACATAATTCCACTTAATAATTCACTAGCTACAGAATTCATGATCCAATAAAGGACTGTTATATTAACTCTTTCCCAATGATTCCACATTATTTATGGAAATTATTTTTTTAGTGCAAGAACCATCTACCAACCCCAATTTGTTCCTTCTCAATAGAGCTACTCGCATAGATCTAAACCAGATAGAGTAGTTTTCAATACCTGTCAATTGAAACGATATGATTTGAATTCCATTGACATCTGAAGGAGACAGAAATAACAGATGATTGTAGTCTATTCCAGGTGCTTGATTCACTCCCAATGTAGGAGTTGGAGCTGGTGCATGAGTATGGTGCTTAGTTGTACGATTCGGCAAATCTTCACTCGCCATTGTCAACCAAGAATTCAAGAACACTAACAGTAATTGGCAAGTAGATTATGTGGGATTAAGATCAAACCACAAGCTAGAGATTACTAGTTATGCTCTGATACCATGAAATTGTATGAAAAAGAAGAAGAACAAAAAGGTACAGACCCAGTAGAGAAGAAGAGAAAGAAGACGGAAGAGAGAAGAAAGATGATGAAAAATGAGAAATGTTATTCTTGCATTGTGTGTGAAGTGCACATACGCGTGTGCATATATATTAACACTTGTCTAACTAACTTAACCACCTACTTAATTTTAATTGGTTGAGTGTAGCGAAATGACTAATCTACCCTCTAATGAGTTATGTAATATCTTTCTCAACAAATAACCAGCCGAACCGAACAGTTGACACCTCTATGTCTAACTAATCAGTTATTACACGAACTTAAAAAGGAACGACTAATAATTGAAAACCATATGCGTTAATTTTTTTTATGTGTTTGCCTTTTTTGTGGCAACTTTGCCCTTAAGTTATGGTATATACTGTCGTGTTTTTTCTGCATCCTTTCGATATTGGACTTTGAAGTTCTCATTTCGTATAGAGTAACATTCCCGATGAACCATATTAGTATTTTCCCTGTCCATTTTAATTAATTTATTTTTGTAATTTACAATATTTAATTTTTTCAGATATCAAAAAATAATTAACTTAATTTTCAAAGTTGCTATTGGAATAAAGAGCCGAGAAGTATTTGTTATGTTTCAAATGAACAAATTAAAGTTAATACGATCAATTTTATTATTAATTAATGTTAAAATGTGAATTTCTTAATATATGTAAAAACAACCCAATTAAAGTGGACCGGGAAAGTAATGTGTAAACTTTTGTAAACCGTTTTCACAACACTTACCTGCAAAAACGGGAACTTGGATTAAGACAGCATTTTTCAAATTTCATTGCCATAATAGAAATACAGTTTAAAGGGCTTTCTTCATTGTAAATGACTTGAACATGCTTTAGAAATTGATTATTATATTTGCTCAGTACACAGCTACAGCCTACAGATGTATTACAACGCATAAAAGGCCATAAGTTTCTACTTATC
>AWOL01S0098216.1:0-11082 GCA_000715115.1 Nicotiana otophora
TGATGATGTTCTTGAGCTAGTGAAGTGCGAAGGGCACATTTTGTAGTGCTGAGGCAAAGACTCATGTGCGGACTGCAGAAATCCTCTTGCGGACGCAGAAAGGAGAATCGGCAGGTTGATGGACTGACTTCGGAAGCTTATATCTTTTAATCAACAAGAACTTTGGAGATGATCTAAAAAAGAAAAGTGTAGCCCTTTGAGTCTAGTTTTCAGAAAATTAAACTAATCATCAGTTGGACATTTGTACAGAAAGTTACGATCAATTTACTAAAGCCTAGTATGTTGTCATTGATAAAGTGCGGCCGCACAATTTGGAATGTGGCCGCATAACCTGGAATGTGCGGACCACACAAAAAATGTGAGGTCAACACAATGGGAGGTCGGATTTTGTACTATATAAATGAGGGTTAGAGTATTATTTCACATTTGGACTTTGGGAGCTCGGTTTTTGGCGAGTTTTCATGGGTTTTTCAAGAAAATCATCGGGGTAAGTGATTCTAACTCGGAGTTGGTTAATATACATAAATATATCATTGTTTTCATCATTTAATTAGTAGTTTGAGATGGAAATTTAGATAAAATTGTAGAAACTTCATAAACTATAATTCGAGGATTTGAAGTTCGAGTTGTGATCGGATTTGACTAATTTTTATATAGTTGGACTCGTGGTTGAATGGGTGTTCGGATTTTGTGACTTTTACCGAATTTCGAGAGTGGGCTCGGGGTTGAGTTTTGAGTTGACTTTTGACTTTTTGATTAAGAACTTAGTATTTTCTTATGGAATTGATTCATTTAGCTCGTGTTGATTGTATTGAATTGCTCTTGGCTAGTTTCGAGTCATCCGGAGGTCGGTACGCGTGAGATGAAATTTTTGGAGCATCGTTTGGCTTGCTCGGTATTGGATTTAGCATGTTCGAGGTAAGTAACACTTCTAAATTTAGTGCTGAGGGTATGAAACCCCGACTTACGTGTTATGTGATTGATGTTGAGGTGACGCGCATGCTAGGTGACAGGCGTGTGGGCGTGCACCGTAAAAATGGTGATTTAGTCGATTCCATGGAACTCTGTAGCTATCTTATCTGAATACTTGTACTGTACTCTATTTGTTAGAGCACTTAAGCTGTGATTTATGCTAAAAAATATGTTTAGGCTATATGCTGGTATCATTGGGACCCACAGTGGTCGTTCCTTGTTGTTGAGTTATTTGTTTAATTGCAGTTATGTACTCAGTCACATCTATCATTACATATCATATCTCAGTCTCTGTTATTGTATATTTTCCCATATCACATCATTGATTTGGGGTGCTTAGCATGAGTGTTGTGAGCCCGAGAGACTGGAGAGATTGATGATTGAGTGAGGCCGAGTGCTTGATTATGAGGATACCGATACTATAGTGCGTGAGTTGTCCGTGCAGCACGTGAGTTGTACGTGCGGATCTAGATATTGATACTATAGCACGTGAGTTGTCCAGGTAGCACGAGAGTTGTCCGTGTGGATCCAGATATTGATACTATAGCGCGTGAGTTGTCTGTGCAGCATGTGATTTGTCTGTGCGGATCCAGATATTGATACTATAACACGTGAGTTGTACATGTAGCACGTGAGTTGTCCGTGCGGATCGGGATTTATTGATTCATGTCAGAATTTGGCTTATTATAGCGCTTGGGATGGATCGGTCACTCCGGAGTCTGCACTTCCATAATGGGCGCAGTTGCTAGCAATTATTATGCTTGGGATGGATCTGCCTTATACAGTACTGAGTGACTGAGTGTGTCGAGTGATTGAGCGTGATGAGTGAAAAGTGTGAGACATTGAGATTGAGTACTCTGAGAGTCTAAGTACATGAGTTCATCACTGAAATGCATTGTATTTGACATGCGTACTTGAGATACATGCATAGAGATCCATTTCCTTCTGCTACTCGGTTTTGGTGACATTCATGGTTTCACCTGTATATTGACATGTAGGTATAGAGATGTATTTTTCTCATGCTATCTGAAAATGGAACATCTTATTTATTGTTGAAAGGTTTTTGGGAAAATTACAGTTTTCAAACTTTCTCATATGCTTTTGGTGTGTTTGGTGAAAGATTTGGAATTTACTGTTATACTTGAAAAGCATGTCTATTTTTCCGTAACTGTGAACGAGTTGAGCATCTTACCTCTGAGTTATTTTCATGTACCATTTTATTATATTGTTATGACTATTGCTAGTTATTGGAGTTGGACTCTAACACTTGTCCCAGCTCGTCTCTACTTTCAACCTAAGGTTAGGTTTGTTACTTATTGAGTACATGGAGTCGGTTGTACTCATACTATATTTTTGCACCTTGCGTGCAGATGTTGGATGTTGATGTTGTTGCGTACAGCGGGAGTTGGATCGGAAAATGTACCTGCGTTTCAGTTATGGCTATCACTAGTCCTTGGTAGTAATTGATTCGAATTCTGTTCATTTACATTTCAAACAGATGTTGTAATTATTTCAATTTCGTTTCGTAAAGAGACCTAAATCTTAGACGCTTATGATTTGTACTACCAGTCCTTGGGGAGTTGTGTAAATTCAGTTATCTCATTTTTGACTCACATCAATATTATTATATTGTGTTCTATTATTAATTAGCTTACCTAGCGGGTTGGGTTAGGTGTCATCACGACGGTTAAGATTTTTGGTCATGACAGATACCATATCATTGCTCCTTTTGACAGGGTTTCTCTGAACGTTTTCAGCAAAACCGACTCGATTTCGTCATCATCTAAGTCGTTTCCCATGATGGCACACGTATAGGAGGTCACGTGTTCGTTTAGATCCGTGGTTCCATTATACTTCAGAATTTCGGGCATACGGAATTTCTTCGAGATTGGCTTCAGTGCTGCGCTCGGGGGAAAGGCTTTCGGACAAATTTCTTGGTGTCCAGACCTTTCAATATCAGGAGCGCTCCTGGGATTTGATTGACTCTGGAATTATAGGTATCCATTTTTTTATCATTGGCCTCAATTTTCTTTTCCCCGATTCCACTCGTTTTGTCAGTTCCTCAAGCATCTTAATGATTCCGAGGTTGGACCCAAGCTCAGGCTCACCCGGCCTCTCCGTGACTTGCTCATTCCTTCGGGTGTTTTCCCGGGAATGTTCGGACTCAAATCTGCTGGGGGCGCGGATTTGATTCTGCAACTATGCTATCGTCGCCTGTTGAGCTCGTAACATTTTGAAGATTACCCACAGATAAATCTGTCGCCTTCTCCTTCGGGCATACCGCGAGTCGTCGGTCGGGCTCATCCGTGAATGTTGTCCTCAGGGTCGGTCGGCAGGTTGGCATCGATGGCCACATGCGAGTTGGCATCGATTGGGTCTGTGACTGGGGCTCCGTTGGGATAAGCAGGAGGCACCTCGTTGCTAGGTACTACATTGTTGTTTTCGCCATGATGGCCAGACTCAGTATCAACATTGAAGTGAGCAAATTGAGGGTTCGACATTCTTAGGTAGATCTGAAATCAAAATCTTAAATAACAAGTGTAAAATATAGTGTGTTATGAAAATTTGTATTAAACTACCACTATTATCCTTAGCCCCACGGTGGGCGCGAAAATATTTACCCTTAAAAATGGATAACAATTGAATTTGTACGCGATTTTAAGGATATGTGGATTAATTCAATACAAGTGATTAATAACGTTAGATAAGCAAATAAAAGTAGAATAAATAACCAAACCAATGATGATAGCGAGTCTGGGCTCGGTTAAAGGTTTAACGAGAAGCTCGCCTTCGATTCCGAACCAGTGCTTATGAAGAACTTATGAACCAAAATAAGAACCTTGAACAATCCTTTAGAAATAGAGAAAAATAGATGTATATCGCCTTGATATATGTGTTACAGTGTGCCTAACGAATAATTAACTTCCCCTTTATATAGTAGGGGAGTTTTACCCTAAATACAATTCTAAAAAAAGTAAAATTCTTCCTCTTCGCTAATCGCTGATCTACGGCTGATACAGACCGAGATTCACGCTGTTATATACGGTTAGACACGGATATCACGGCCCTTTGTTAATCATGTGTGGTCGTTTGGTAACGCTCCCCGAGGTCTTGGGATTCAAACCGGACCTAGGGGCGTGGTCTCGATGATTCCGAGAGCAGGTGTTTTACTCGGACCTTGATGCGAAAGGCTCCTGGCTTCGATTCCAATTCCCCGCAAAATCATGTCCTTGTTCCATTTGCCTCACCGAAAAATTGGGGTTCTCTCCATCCTCGATTTTTTTCCGTATACAACTAGTTACTAGTAAAAAAGCACGAAAGAGAACCGACTAATTAGTAAAGGAAACATACATTGCTAAAATACAGCAACAACAACATGATAGAGAGAAGAGAAAGATCAAGATAAAAGATAAACACCGGCTCTCTGAATTAATAAAGGAAGATAACTTTCATTTTCTATCACTACAAGAATTTCGGCAAAAACTGACAAAGGTCGACCGACCAACTTTGGTCGGTCAAAAAATCGACTAAAAAATCGAATAAAGTTGGTCGTTGGTCGGTTTATCAAAATATTTTATTTTTTAATTTTTTTTTACGAAACTGACCAACTTTGGTCGGTTTTCTTTGACGCAAAAATGCGGGAACCTATTTTGAATCCCACGAAATTTATTTTTCAAGAAACCGACCAACTTTGGTCGGTTTTTTAATTAAAATAAATAAAAATTAATATTAAAAAAAACCGACCAAAATTGATCGGTTAATTCGGTCGGTCATTTAAAAAAACCAACCAACTTTGGTCGGTAATTTTACTTTTTAATAAAACCGACCAACTTTGGTCGGTTATTTTCGTGCGAAAATACAATTAAAGAGTATAAATCAAATAAAAGACAGTCTTAAAACTAAATGTACCAATGGTCTAGTGGTAGAATAGTATCCTACCACAGTACAGACCCCGGTTCGATTCCCAGATGGTGAATCTTTTTATTACATAATTAAAATACTGACCAACGTTGGTCGAAAAAAACCAACCAACTTTGGTTGGTTCTTTTTTGCAATATTGTTTTTTTTAATTTAATTGATCGACCAAAGTTGGTCGGTAATTTCTGACCAACTTTGGTCGGTATGCCTTTCCGACCACNAATCTTAAATAACAAGTGTAAAATATAGTGTGTTATGAAAATTTGTATTAAACTACCACTATTATCCTTAGCCCCACGGTGGGCGCGAAAATATTTACCCTTAAAAATGGATAACAATTGAATTTGTACGCGGTTTTAAGGATATGTGGAATTCAATACAAGTGATTAATAACGTTAGATAAGCAAATAAAAGTAGAATAAATAACCAAACCAATGATGATAGCGAGTCTGGGCTCGGCTAAAGGTTTAACGAGAAGCTCGCCTTCGATTCTGAACCAGTGCTTATGAAGAACTTATGAACCAAAATAAGAACCTTGAACAATCCTTTAGAAATAGAGAAAAATAGATGTATATCGCCTTGATATATGTGTTACAGTGTGCCTAACGAATAANATTTTAAGGATATGTGGATTAATTCAATACAAGTGATTAATAACGTTAGATAAGCAAATAAAAGTAGAATAAATAACCAAACCAATGATGATAGCGAGTCTGGGCTCGGTTAAAGGTTTAACGAGAAGCTCGCCTTCGATTCCGAACCAGTGCTTATGAAGAACTTATGAACCAAAATAAGAACCTTGAACAATCCTTTAGAAATAGAGAAAAATAGATGTATATCGCCTTGATATATGTGTTACAGTGTGCCTAACGAATAATTAACTTCCCCTTTATATAGTAGGGGAGTTTTACCCTAAATACAATTCTAAAAAAAGTAAAATTCTTCCTCTTCGCTAATCGCTGATCTACGGCTGATACAGACCGAGATTCACGCTGTTATATACGGTTAGACACGGATATCACGGCCCTTTGTTAATCATGTGTGGTCGTTTGGTAACGCTCCCCGAGGTCTTGGGATTCAAACCGGACCTAGGGGCGTGGTCTCGATGATTCCGAGAGCAGGTGTTTTACTCGGACCTTGATGCGAAAGGCTCCTGGCTTCGATTCCAATTCCCCGCAAAATCATGTCCTTGTTCCATTTGCCTCACCGAAAAATTGGGGTTCTCTCCATCCTCGATTTTTTTCCGTATACAACTAGTTACTAGTAAAAAAGCACGAAAGAGAACCGACTAATTAGTAAAGGAAACATACATTGCTAAAATACAGCAACAACAACATGATAGAGAGAAGAGAAAGATCAAGATAAAAGATAAACACCGGCTCTCTGAATTAATAAAGGAAGATAACTTTCATTTTCTATCACTACAAGAATTTCGGCAAAAACTGACAAAGGTCGACCGACCAACTTTGGTCGGTCAAAAAACCGACTAAAAAATCGAATAAAATTGATCGTTGGTCGGTTTTTCAAAATATTTTATTTTTTAATTTTTTTTTTACGAAACTGACCAACTTTGGTCGGTTTTCTTTGGCGCAAAAATGCGGAAAACTATTTTGAGTCCCACGAAATTTATTTTTCAAGAAACCGACCAACTTTGGTCGGTATTTTAATTAAAATAAATAAAAATTAATATTAAAAAAAACCGACCAAAATTGATCGGTTAATTCGGTCGGTCATTTAAAAAAACCAACCAACTTTGGTCGGTAATTTTACTTTTTAATAAAACCGACCAACTTTGGTCGGTTATTTTCGTGCGAAAATACAATTAAAGAGTATAAATCAAATAAAAGACAGTCTTAAAACTAAATGTACCAATGGTCTAGTGGTAGAATAGTATCCTACCACAGTACAGACCCCGGTTCGATTCCCAGATGGTGAATCTTTTTATTACATAATTAAAATACTGACCAACGTTGGTCGAAAAAAACCAACCAACTTTGGTTGGTTCTTTTTTGCAATATTGTTTTTTTTAATTTAATTGATCGACCAAAGTTGGTCGGTAATTTCTGACCAACTTTGGTCGGTATGCCTTTCCGACCACAAAAATACCGTCCACACGTAAATGGTCGTATTTTGGTCGGTTTTTGGCCATTACCGACCAACGTTGGTCGATTTTTACCGGATTTCTAGTAGTGTATATACAGTCCAAACTACAAGAGTACATCGTTTTCACTAAAGTGAGCACTTGTATAGCAGAGCTTTTTTTTTTTTGTTTTAAAGTAAGATTCACGAGATGCTATTTTTTGCTACAAGCAGCCCGTAAGTCACTAGCTCCACTAATCTAAATTTGCATTGAATAAGCCAATTAAGAGGCATAAAGTGGTTCACAGCTTCATATCAACAATATACACTATGAGTTGTTTATATTCGGTGGACACTATATGGTAGTTTTGTACGCGTACTAAATTATCCCGAGATTATAATTTTGGGATTATAATCATAGTACTAATTTATATCATATGAGAGATGGATAAAATAAGCACACATTTAATAGGATAAAGTGAGATAAGATGAATATCTTGGACTAAGTTGAAATTAAATTTATACATTATTTGATTAACGATATAAATTTATCCCAAAATAAATTTATAACTCCAACCAAATAAATTATAAATTTTATCTTTTAAATCTTATCCCACTTTATAGCTTACCTCGTGTAAAACGACGAGTTGTTTTAACAAAGTCATTAGAATGATTTGTACCATATGATACAAAGCTTGCATGCCCTACAAAGTACAATGCACGTGGGGAGGGGCCTTTTTTCTATGTTGGTTCTAAGATGCTCATTTGACCCAAAAAGAAACAAATATCATAGCGCATTGAGTAGGTCCCTTTGAACTCCAATGAATGCCCTTACACGAATGAGACCCTTTCATAATTACTCTGATTCTTATCCTTCTATTCTAAGTTCTCAGCAAATATGTACTCTAATTCTCATATGCTTTTTTGCTGCCTTTCCTTCCATTCCCTAACAACTTGTTTGGTCGTTTGTTACTTATTGTATTGTATTGAATTGTTATTTTAAATTCAATATTTATTTTAATTGTTACTTAAATTTTATTGTATCGTATTACTTAAATCGATTGTTACGTAACGATAAAAAATATTATCTTCCTTATTTTTTTCTCTTTTTTATTATTAAATAACATTGTTTTATCTTTTACCCTAACTTTTTATATATTAAAATTACCTCGTATCTTATTTTTTTTCTTTATAATATTGTATATTTATTTTTCATATTGTTGGTGCATGACATCATAAAATGATAACAAACAATGCAATATATCCAAACATTATATACATCAAAATGGTACACTACTTTATGAAATAAATACAACCATTCAAACAAGGTAAGGGGTCATTTGATATGATGGATAAGCAAAAATAATTCTTGAATAAAAATTTAGTACCGCCTTATCCTTAATTGGTTATTAATCGTGGCACAAGTTATCCCAAGATTAAAAATAGTACCGAAAAAATCTATACATGATGAAAAAGTAAACACAGGATAAATCAGTAAAATTAACAATCTCTGGATTAAATTAAAACAGCATAACAAACGGTCAATAAAAAATAATATTAGTATACCTAATTCCAGCTTAACTAATCTCAACATAACTAATTCCAACATAACTAATTCATCCATAACTTGTCTCCAAACCAAACGCCCAGAGTTGTCACCAAGGACACAGCTTCAACCTCAAGTATAAATCACTTCAAACTCACTAGAGGAGAAGGATTAACTGACAAAACCATCAACTAAAGAAGCAAAAAAGCAAATCTCAAATTCAGTGTTAGGTGATCCCCATGTTGCATCACACTGTCTACACGACAAATAAATAAATCCAACTCCCTCTTGCTGATACAATGTCATATGAGGGACTTGCAAACCCAGAAAAATACAAACACATATGAGGTGATCCATGAGTTGATGACTAAGATACATTACAGCAAGAGAAGCACTAAAATAAACAAGAAAATATTGAGGGTAACTTCATTGCTTCCTTCCCTAGGTTGGACTTTACAATTCCTGGATACATCTAGCTCGAAGGAGGCTGCTCTCACGATCAAGGCAATAAACGTGTTAGCTTCATATAGTGATCACTTGATTAGAGAACTGTACAATAGAGACAACAAGAACCCGGCCCCCATGTTCAACATCAAGTTCTCGGGTGTAGTGGGAGAATTTACAAATGACATCCTAGTAGTCTGGCACAATATGGCTTATAGTGCACAATTGATGCGATACCTTGGATGTGAACTGCAACATTGTGCCATCCCGAGATATAATAAGCTCCTCCGTTTACTACTTTTGACCTCTTTGATAATTAAGCACCTCCACTTTCGTTATCCTCTATCTAAATAATCTCTTTATTAAGAGCTTAAGCACGTGGCTTTCCACTCCCGAGAGTGAGCTCTAAATCATCGACAGCAACTTCATGTATTCTCTCACCTTCCCATGCCATCACTTTGCAGCTTTCAAAATTAAATTCAGAGCCATGTCCCTTTTGAGCTGCTTCAGCCCAGCCAAAAGCCCCACGGCCACTTAAGGCATCTAAGAGAATATTCTGCTGAGGAACAGGCTTTACAAGGTTAAAAGTAGGCGAAGTTGGAGCAGCTGAAGGTGCCACCGTCTGGAAGCTGACCCAACGTGCAGACTCAACTGAGGCGACATCAGACTCGTCACATTCTGGAATTGTAGCAGGCTTGGAGTATTGGCGGCGGGTGGGACTTGATGGTGCAGAAGCAGCAAAAAGCGGGTGGTGGAAAGAATGCAATGGTACACTGGAGAGGGATTCCCAGACAGGTTTGGGCTTTGAGCCTCGGGTAGGAGAAGAAAGAGGTGGGGTAACAGGGGCACTGTTAGATATACGAAGAGGTGGGAGAGAAGAGGGAATGGAAGCTAGGTTATGGAGAAAGGGGAGGATGTATGATGGGGGATTTCCATCACAACGGGAGGGGCTAGGGAATGAGGATGATGTTGGACTGGCATGGTAAGAAGGCACAGGACTAGGGTAAGAGGACGACATTGGGCTAGGCTGAATCGATGAGCATGCACTGATATTCATTGAGGCACAACCATTTTCCATTTGTGGAGGCCTGTTTCCCTGAAATTAAAGAAATTAAATTATCAGGAAAAGAAACTCGCTTCTGAATCAGAGTAGACGGTTAAACTACACATCTGCAGTCATTCATCATATGTAATACTTTAGCAGCGAATCCATTCACAACTTCAAGGACAAAACAGTAATTTATTCCAATATAAGTAGCAAACTTGATGAACAAATTGACAGATGCTAGCGAAGTTGTTACATTCTTAATCCGAAATGGCTGAGGAGAGGAAAGGTTCTTTTTTTACGAGTACTTGACTAANCTAGTATACCTAATTCCAGCTTAACTAATCTCATTATAACTAATTCATCCATAACTTGTCTCCAAACCAAACGCCCAGAGTTGTCACCAAGGACACAGCTTCAACCTCAAGTATAAGTCACTTCAAACTCACTAGAGAAGGATTAACTGACAAGACCATCAACTAAAGAAGCAAAAAAGCAAATCTCAAATTCAGTGTTAGGCGATCCCCATGTTGCACGACAAATAAATAAATCCAACTCCCTCTTGCTGATACAATGTCATATGAGGGACTTGCAAACCCAGCAAAATACAAACACATATGAGGTGATCCATGAGTTGATGACTAAGATACATTACAGCAAGAGAAGCACTAAAATAAACAAGAAAATATTGAGGGTAACTTCATTGCTTCCTTCCCTAGGTTGGACTTTACAATTCCTGGATACATCTAGCTCGAAGGAGGCTGCTCTCACGATCAAGGCAATAAACGTGTTAGCTTCATATAGTGATCACTTGATTAGAGAACTGTACAATAGAGACAACAAGAACCCGGCCCCCATGTTCAACATCAAGTTCTCGGGTGTAGTGGGAGAATTTACAAATGACATCCTAGTAGTCTGGCACAATATGGCTTATAGTGCACAATTGATGCGATACCTTGGATGTGAACTGCAACATTGTGCCATCCCGAGATATAATAAGCTCCTCCGTTTACTACTTTTGACCTCTTTGATAATTAAGCACCTCCACTTTCGTTATCCTCTATCTAAATAATCTCTT
>AWOL01S0098218.1:0-10288 GCA_000715115.1 Nicotiana otophora
AAACAGAATACACAAAGAACAAAAGATGCATGACCCCGGGATGAAGTGGGGCTCACCAAGTCAACTGGGAAGAAGTGTACTGCTATCACTGATCAATATCTCCTACTGTTGAACCACCTGCATACATTTAAAGATGCAGCGCCCCTGGCAAAAGGGAAATTAGTACCGTCGAATAGTACTAGTATGAAAACTAAACACCAATTTAAGAATTCAGAAATACAAGATGACTATGATGAACCAGTGCAGAAATAGAATAATATAGATAACCGTTTAAACCAGAGCAAGCTTATTAAGAGCTATCAATAACATGTATTGGATTTAAGATGAGATCCTCTGTAACCATCTTCACACAAAGCGGCCCCGTTGCCTCACCCGATGTATGCAGGTGGAGGTGTACGTATAATACCACAACTATAATCAAGCGGTCCTGCCGCGTCACCCCAATGTATGCGGGTGGATGTATAACCACAGTACCAAGAACCTACACAAAGCGGCTATGCCGCCTCACCCCAATGTATGCGGGTGGAAATGCATCAACGATACCAATACCAACACAAAGCGGCTATGCCGCCTCACCCCAATGTATGCAGGTGGTGGTGCCACAACGATACCAAAACTATACACAAAGCGGTCATACCGCCTCACCCCAATGTAAGCGGGTGAAGGTGCAGTCCCACAATACCATAATCCCTACATAAAGCAGTCATGCCGCCTCACCCCAATATATATGTGGGTGGAGGTGTATCACAATCACAATCTCTACACAACTTGGCAGAATAACTTTCACATAAATCATGACAAGAAATTATAACATGTGGATATATAATCCATAGTTTGGGACAAATCCTCAATTTTAATGCAATATGATAAGAGCATTTGAAACACGAATTGAACATCTATCTTCATCACAAAACTTATCGGAATACTCCATTTATAATCAACATCTCGGAACTTACAAGGATATTGGGAATTCCAATTCTTAAAGAAGAGTTTAGCCAACATACCTCAATTGAGCTTCCTTAATCTCTCAAACATTTCGGAATTCTTAGCAACTTCAATATATTTTAGAAATATAACAAATTGAATCAAAATTAGGAAGATGATCATGGTTCTAGCTCATTTGAGCATTTTATCAAACACTAGGTGTGCACAAGGTTTCAAGATCCTTTTATGGAGGATTCCATCATCCCACAATCCAATCTTTACCATGCTTAGTTCAACAATCTTCCTACACCCCGTGATATCACATGCATATAAAATAATCAACTCTCATGCCCAAAAATTATCTTGCTAATTACCCATTTTTAGATGATTTCGAAATTAGGGTTGAGGGTGTAGAAACTTCCCTCTAGGATGAAGACCTAGTGAGCTTGCCTTCTTAATCTTCCAAAACTTGAGTAAGAATTGAATAATAATTATTGAAGAAACCTTTCTCAATCTAGGGCACTCTCTCTCACTCTAAAATGTCAGATATATATCTCAAAAATGGCCCAAAATGTGTATTTAACGAAGTAGGGTTGGATTTTAAAAACCCAAAAATAAAGCTTTGGAAGAGGTTCTGCGGTCGTATATGCGATCGCATAATGGTTATGCAGACCGCATATGTCGCATAATTGGTGTCCAAAATGACCAAAACTCTGCCTGAGTCTGCGGTCACTATGCGGTCCGCATAACTGTTCTGCGGTCGCATACTGCATAACAGTTATGCGGTCGCATAGTCGACCGCATAATTGCTTCCAACTGACCCAATTAACTGCCTCACTCTGCGGCTATTATGCGGCCTGCAGAGTGATTCTGCGGTCGCATACTGCATAACAGTTATGCGGTCGCATAGTCGACCGCATAATTGCTTCCAACTGACCCAATTAACTGCCTCACTCTGCGGCTATTATGCGGCCTGCAGAGTGATTCTGCGGTCGCATACTGCATAACAGTTATGCGGTCGCATAGTCGACCGCATAATTGCTTCCAACTGACCCAATTAACTGCCTCACTCTGCGGCTATTATGCGGCCTGCAGAGTGATTCTGCGGTCGCATACTGCATAACAGTTATGCGGTCGCATAGTCGACCGCATAATTGCTTCCAACTGACCCAATTAACTGCCTCACTCTGCGGCTATTATGCGGCCTGCAGAGTGATTCTGCGGTCGCATACTGCATAACAGTTATGCGGTCGCATAGTCGACCGCATAATTGCTTCCAACTGACCCAATTAACTGCCTCACTCTGCGGCTATTATGCGGCCTGCAGAGTGATTCTGCGGTCGCATACTGCATAACAGTTATGCGGTCGCATAGTCGACCGCATAATTGCTTCCAACTGACCCAATTAACTGCCTCACTCTGCGGCTATTATGCGGCCTGCAGAGTGATTCTGCGGTCGCATACTGCATAACAGTTATGCGGTCGCATAGTCGACCGCATAATTGCTTCCAACTGACCCAATTAACTGCCTCACTCTGCGGCTATTATGCGGCCTGCAGAGTGATTCTGCGGTCGCATAGTTGACCGCAGAAATACACTTTTCTGCCAAATATTTTCCTTTACTTTCCGGCACATTGTTCAACCCAAAAAGTCCGAGCCACAACCAATTCGGTACCACAAAACATATTCTTTTGCAAACTTTTACGGGGCCTTACAAGTATAAGAGATTTTCCTTACATTGTTAAGGGAGATGCTTATGTTGCTAAGCAATGGGTGAAAAATCAAACAAGAGTTTATACGAAACTGCATAATACTATAGCAACGTGAGATTTGCGATTCAAAGGAAGTACGGTGCAATCTTTCTCAAGAATATCATACGGATTTTTCCCTACTTCGATCTTGCCGTCACGTGTTTTGTCGCGAGTGTCGTGTGTTAGAGGAATTGTCAAGAGAACCAGCTCAGGTATGTTAAGCTATCCCTTCTTTCTTCTTGGCATGATTCATATGATAGAAATGAAACGAGCAAACGCACAGATTTCATAAATGACTCTATTCATAGAAGTACTAGGGGTGTCGATATTCTTGATTCTCCATGTGTCTTATTATTATATCTTCTGTTCATGGGTCTCAAAAAAATACATAGTTGATAAAGTTTATCCGAAAGGCATATTGATCTTATAACATTCCGAGAAATCTTATTAACGCACTTCTTATGCATTTCATGCATTTATACATGTACATTGACCAATGACCAGATGGAGTTATATACGCGTATATTATATGTATATGGGATATGGGAAAAGATTATGGCGTTATATACGCACCACCACCTGATCAGCTAGTATACGTTGATGATTTGCCCACAGTGGCTGAGATGATATGATGCGATGCCCTCAGAGGCTTGATAATGTTATGTATGCATACACCTATGTATGGTATGATATTTATACACATATGCATAACATTATAAATATGAAATGGTTCACAGAGCTATTCAGACTTACATGTTGAGTCTTTGACTCCATGTTTCTCTCATGTCTTTTATTTACTGATTTTTCATTCCTTACATACTCGGTGCATTACTTGTACTGACGTCCCATTTTCCCGGGGATGCTGTGTTTCATGCCCACAGGTCCCGATAGACAGGTTAGGAGTCCTCCAAGTAGGCTATCAGTTCAGTGGAAGGTGTTGGTGTGCTCCATTTGCTCCGGAGTTGCTTATTTGGTCAGTATGATTTGGACATGTATTGATTAGTATGGCGGGACCCTGTCCCGACCTTTATGGCATTTATCTACTCTTAGAGGCTGTAGACATATGTCATGTACGTGAAAGATTGTATGACCTTGTCGGCCTATGTTCAGTATACGAGTGATCATTTTGGTCTTATAGGCCCGTATGTCATATGTATAAGTTTGTATTACATGTTGGGTCGTCAAACGTTGAGTATTCCCTCATGTTTTATTCTAATTATCTCACAGCAACCTTTCTATCTCATTTATCTATAATCGTATGATACGAAAAGATACGTTACGTTGGTACTCGGTTGAGTAAGGTACCAGGTGCCCGTCGCGGCCGATCGGTTTGGGTCGTGACATATAATGCTTTCGCGGACCGCACAATCCATTGCATATCCAGCATGAAGATTTCCAAAGGGGAGTTCTGCAGCGCATTATGCGACAGTGGAACTGGTCTACAGACCGCAGACCTGCCGCAAACCTCACCCGAATAGCGCAGTGCTTGACATCACTTATGATGCCCATTTTGCGGACCGCATATCCATTTTGCGGTCCACTCTATGACCGCAGAGCTGTGTTTGGAGGGTCCATTTTTTGGTTTTTATAACCCAACCCTACTTCGATATATAGACGTTAAGGACCATTTGTTAAGTAAAAATCTGATATTTTGAGAGTGTGGAAGTGCTCTAGAGTGAGAGGGTGTTCCTAAACTATTGTTCATCAATTCTTGCTCAAGGCTTGGAGAATTAACAAGGAAAACTCACTAGGTCTTCATCCTAGAGGTAAGATTCTACTCCCTAGCCCTCAATTCCGAGATTTAACTAAAAATAGGTAATGAAAAAAGCAATTCTTGGGTGTGGGAGTTGTTCATTATGCATGCATATACTATCAAGGTTTGTGGGAAGATTGTTGAGCTCAATTGGGTAGACTTTGGGTAGTGGGATGAAGGAATCCACCATAGGAGGACCTTGAAACCTTAATGCACACCTAGTGCTTGATAAAATGCACAAATGAGCTGGAACCATGAGCTCCTTCCTAATTTGTGTTAAATTTTGTTATATTTCTTAATAGATCGAAGTTGCTAAGATTTTCGGAACATTGTAGTGATTTAAGGATGCTCAAGGCGAGGTATGTTGGCTAAATTTCTCTCTTAGAATTGAATCCCACGTTGTTCTTGTAAGCCCCGGGTTGATCATTATAAATCTGACTTTTCCGAATGCTTTTTATCTTATTATGTTATCCTTCGAGAACGTGATCTAAGTATGTGTTATGTGTTAACATGTTATAACTTCAAGGCGTGATTCTAATGAAAGTTATTATGTCGAATTGTGTAAGAAATCTCATTGTGCCTAAGTCTCTAATTTCCTCACATGTGTACTTAAAGTCTTAAATAGAAATGCCTTGTTTTGAGCACCGGTCGCGCTCCCCGAGATCGGGACGTGACATTTTGACCGGGCGGGCCCAGGATTGACTTTTGGGGAGTTGTGTAAAACTCTTAGCTTTACTATTCGAAATTAGTTTCTCTTGCATTGTTTGATGATATTAAGTCATTTCTAGTTAGATTTGAGCCGTGCAAAGACGAATTTTAAGGAAAAAGCCGTTTTGAGTGTTCATTTGGCCTTGTTGAGAGTATCTTGCCTAACTTTGTGTGAGGGAGCTACCCCTTAGGATTAGGTTTAATTGTACTATTTAAATTATGTTGAAGATGTGTACATGAGGTGACGAGTGTGTGCAGGGCTTATATGTGAAAATTGACCGGTTTAGACTCCTAGGTTACTTATAAGCATTTAACTGAAGTTGTTATTATTTACTCTATCTTTCGTTCTCAAGTTTAGTCTTGTATTCTATAATTGAGGTTTTTAATACATGTTCTATATTTCATTGTCGAGGTCACTCTTGTATGCATTTAGGCGTAGTTGTTATTACATGATATCTCTTCCATTGTTGAGCCTTTCTCATGCATTTAGTCGTAGTTGTTATATTACATGCTATCTCTTTTATTGTTGAGTTTATGCTATGCATTTGAATTTAAGTTTCCATTTCATGGAAATATCATTCAATGCTAAGTTTATCCTTATGCATTTAATTGAAGTTGTAGTGTTGAGAGCTATTAACATATTTGTGGTTGAAGTTGTTGGTTATTGGAATATCTTTTCTTATTGAGTAATTTCGCGTTTCCATTTGTTGCTATTGAGATTCTTGTGCACATTGTGGTTGAGCCGTGGGCTATGTGTTGTGGTAACATTGGTATTATTAATTTTGGTAATGTTGTGGAATATGGGCACGTGTGGTGCGAGTTTAGGGTTGTGTTGTGCTATTGATGCACATGTGGCGATATAAGGATGGTGTATTGATGCACATACGGTGAGATAAGGTGGGATTTATGTGCGTGTTTCTAGTAAGGGAATGACTCGAAGCCACGCAGCGAGATAAAGGGGCTTTAGTGTGTGAAGCTGTTTCGGAAAAAATATTTTAAAAATAAAAGTAAGGCTCACGCGGCGATATAAGGAAGATTTATGATTTGTGACTTGTGGATTGTGATTATGAGGTATGGTACCTCAGGGTGACTCTTGTTGTTATTTTGTGTGGGAACGATTGTGACTTCTTGTGTGGGTCATGTATTTTACGTGATTTCCTGTGTTGGTTTAATGTGATTATCTATGCCACCGTTGTTACTTGGTGAATTGATTGTCCGGATGAATTTACTTTCATAGAGTCATTATCTCATATTCTGTTGAGTTGTTGGTAACATAATGGTTTTAAATAAAGACATTGTTAACATGCTTTATTTTATGCAACTCTTAAGGTGTTATCGTTGTCTCACTCGATGCTTTACTATTATCATACTTTATTTTAATTGATTCTCAAATTAAACTCATTACCCTATTTGATGCTTTACTTTACTTAAATTGTTATCCCGCATTACTTTAACTGATTCTTATATTTAATTCGTTAACTTATCTGATGCTTTACTTTAATTAAATATAATATTTTACTTTACCTTATGTAAGGCCCCATGAATTTCTATAGCTAATTCGAGCAATTTGGAGCTCAGGAATATAATTTAATTTAGACCCAAATTTCATGAGAATTTACTGGAGTGGATAATGTCATTTGGATACTTGGGATAATTATTTTATTAATCTTTATAATCTTTAAGTGTTGGATCAATAGGGAACACTTGGATGTTAATTTCAAAGCCATAAAACTAAAGGAAAGACAATGAACTATCTCCCCATAGCATAATTATAGCACAGGAGGGAAGCAGGAATTTTAGCAAACCAATGGGCTAAAGCTCTATAGCACAGCTATAGCACTAATGAAAAATACTGTACCTGGACATACTAATACATGAGCGGGGAGAGAGAAACAAAAGGGATTTCAAGGCTAGGGTTTTTCTCTCCACTACCCATCCGACCAAGGCTTCAAGTACACACTAAAGGTAAGGTCTTAAGTGTATTTTTATGATGATTTCACTTCTCAATCACTAGTTACAATAGGGTTTTGTCTTGGATTCCATAGGACTTCATCAAAAATTCAAGAACACCCCAAAAGTTGGCTTTCACAATTTAGTCTACAAGAGGTAATTCTTCACTCTTAAACCTACATGCATGGATTGTTAGTGAATATTTGAGCAAGAAATAAGTATTAGCACTTATGAGATGATGATTGGAAGCAATAAGTGCTTAACCTAGATTATTGGGTGTTGTAGAGATTTGGTAATGAGTTAATTAGTAAAATTTGGTAGATGTGAGTTCATTGATGATTATAATGGTTCTAAAGAAGGCAGTTAATAGTCAAAGGATATTGTAGTATCGCTTGTTTGTGAGAAGGAGGGATTGTTGGATAAAGAAACACCATTACTAGAGGTACTAGAATGCTACGCACTCTAGGTGTTTGCTAAAATGCCAAAATAACCTAAAACCTAAAAAAATTTACTAATATTAGTCCAATTGAATTATGTTGATGTAGATTGAAGTTATAAGAGTTGTGGGAGGTTTTAGTATCACTAAAGAGCTAAATCGAGGTATGTTAGCTAAACTCCTTTTCTAGAATCGGAATCCATGAGTTTCTCGTAAGTTCTAAATGTGGTTTGTTCAAACTCCTATCCAAACTATTTCAAATTGCTTCCGAAGATTGATTTACCTAAATGCTTATGTACTCAAGTCACATTTGAATTACCCCTATCTTATAATGCTTCCCCTTCGTGGGAAATTGTTCAAATATGGTTGTTATAACTAATGCATAAGATTTGAATCCATGTATCAATTGTAAATCACCATGCTCTTCCTTGTAAGTATTTCCAATGTGTTTGAGTTCTTACACACTCATGAGTTGAAGCTATAATGCACCCTTTTGGGAAAAGCATTCCAAGAATAAATGGTGTATTAATCGCTTATGATTTTAACTTGTGTTTCGATTGCCAATCATTATGCTCCACTCTTTGAAAGGAATTCAATGTGTATAAGGTATTCATTACTAATGAACTTAAAGATATGATTTCTAGAATGTTCCATATATTTATGTTTATGATAATGATCCTTGGAAGTAAAGAAATAAAAGTGTAAAATATGAAATATGGCCATCGTGCCATGAATGAGGAACATTAGGTATGACCAAGGGAGCCAATGAAATGAAGATGTTGTGAATGGTTAAAAGTTCTAATGAAGCGATAGATGGTACGAAAGGCCATGAGATGAATACATTTATATTTCTATTTCCTTTATATACAAAATATTTTTTGGAGTATCATTAGCGCACCGAGGAAGGGTGGGTTATAAAGGCCCACACCCGAAACTACACGTGTCGGTGTAGGAGACGATTGAGAGACATAAATTTTCTTGTACTATGATGAGATTATTCCCCTTAATTGAGATGATTTTATTGCTAACACCTGTTCATATCACCATGTCGACCCACACGACATTGTGGGGAGACAATTTAGTCGATCGAGTGGTGATCGGACACCATACTTCTTTGTAAGTAAGTTCTTTTCTTCTAAGTAAGTAGTATTATGGGCAACCCCTCTTTTCTTGCATTTAATCACTCTTTGTCTTTTATATAAAAACTCTCTTTTTTTATTTCCTTAGCCTCTTTCATCTCACCAAGACTTTCTATTTTTTCATTCAAGCCCCTTTTTATCTCTTCTCTCACATTTTTGCCCTCTCTCTCTTTCTCTCTGCCTTCTCTCTTGTTTTCCAACTCTTGGCCTCCTTTCTTTTCTTTTTCCTCAAGCTCACTTTTTATCCCTCCCCTTGGTTTTCCCATTGTTTCCCTTAATCTCTTTTGATCTTCAAACACTTGAGAAGGAGATAAAGGTGCAAGAGTAAATTTCCTGCCATTTAGCTCAAGAGAATATCTATTCTTCCTTCCATCATGAAAAACATTCCTATCATACTGCCAAGGACGACCCAGTAAGATATGACAAGCTTGCATAGGGACTATGTCACAAAGAATATCATCCTCGTATCTACTAACATTGAATGAAATCATGCATTGTTTGTTTACCTTTAATTCACCACTATCACTTAACCATTAGAGTCTATAGGGAGTAGAGTGTTTCATGCATGCAAGTCCCAATTTTTCTACAAAGTATGAACTCACCACATTAGCACAACTACCACTATCAATGATCATAGAACAAGTTTTCCCCTTTATCCCACACCTAGTATGGAATATATTCTCCCTTTGTTCTTCACTATTGCTTCCCAAATTGATAGTCATAATCCTCCTAACTACCCCAATCATGCCATCATTAGGTAGTTCTATATCATCATCATTACTCACATCTCCCTCTTCTTCTCCCTCACTTTTTTCACTCTCATATCCTCCATCTTCTCTAAGAATGATGTTTCTTCTACTTGGACATTCATGCATCATATGTCCCCTTCCTTTACATTTATGACACTGAATAGAACTAGAAGGTGTAAAAGGTTTAGGGTTAAAGGTTTTACCTCCCTCTTTGTTCTCAAATTTACCTTTATCCTTGTCTTCTTGAGGTCTAGAAGAACTCTTCATCTCTTGATTCGACCATGGCTTCTTGGAGATGGTGTTTGACCGACCTTTCCATGAGCTAGCTTGCTTTCTTTTATTTTGATTTTCTACCTTTACAGACAAATCAACTAACTCATCTATTGTTACATATTGTTGTAATTCTACTACATCAGCAATTTCCTTATTTAAACCATTTAAAACCTAGCCATTGTAGCCTCTTCTTCATCCGTACAATTAGCTTGGATCATAGCCATATCCACAGCCTTAAAGTACTCATCCACAGACATGGACCCTTGCTTCAATGTTTGAAGGCGTTGTTGTAGCTCTCTTTGAAAGTGTGATGGTATGAATCTCTTTCTCATCACCCTCTTGATCTCAGCCCAAGTAGCAATTGGTGCTTGTCCTTCTTGCAATCTGTCCCTAGAAGCTTTTTCCACCAAATAGCAGCATAGTCAGAAAACTCAACAATAGCAAGTTTAACCTTCTTACCCTCAGAGTAGTTGTGACAGTCAAATATAGCTTCAACCTTTCTCTCCCAATCAAGGTACAAGTCTGGATCCCTTGTTCCCTTGAAAGATGGCATCTTCATCTTTATACTGCTTATATTATCATCTTCTACTCTACCTCTTTGTCCC
>AWOL01S0098220.1:14946-38292 GCA_000715115.1 Nicotiana otophora
GAAGCTCCGGAACAGGGTATGCGGTCGCATATGACACCGCAGAATGGATATGCGGTCTGCATATTAACCGCACAATTTGGTGCCAAAAATTGGAAAATATCTACCTGGGCCTGCGGTAGTTATGCGGCCCGCAGACCTACACCGCAGACTTTCGCCCAAACTGCCTCGCCCCTACTTTATTTTGCTACCCTTATCCGGTGCGTAGAGTAATTCTGCGGACGTATAGTGGGCCGCAGAAATACATTTTTTCTGCCCAATTTTTTCCTTCACTTTCCAGTACATTGTACAACCCAGAAAGTCTGAGCCAGAATTTATACAATCCTCAAATACGTAATCCTACTCCGGCACCACGAAAACCTTGAATTCATTTGCGAAATTTTATGGGGCCTTACATAAATGGATCCCGGAAGAGTTATGGCGATTTAGACCACAACTCGAGGTTTGTATTTTCTGCGGTTATGGGAATTCAGTTGCGTATTGCAATGGTTCTTCTGAAATGAGTTAATAAAGTATTTAGTCTACTAGTATTTCAGGGGTTATGGTGAATTCTTATACTCTCGCGTTGCGGCATGATAGGTGCAGTGACCGACATGAGAATTGGAAGTTGAGGATCAAGGTTGCGGCTCGGTGTTGATAAGAATTTCACGAGCTTGGATGAGCAGGGAAGAATTCAGATGTTCAGAGTAAGCTGGCTTTTCTTTAGTGTCACCTGAGAACGGTGTCCTGTGTAAGATGCTTTGTGTATTGATTTACTTTACGGAATTAGTACGGTTGGTGGTATGGATGTGCAGACTTTGCTACCTGGTGCGAAAGGTCGTGCAGACTTTGATAACACATGCATGCAAAATAAACAACTCTCATACCCAAGAATTGTCTTGCTAATTACCCATTCTTAGATAAATTTCAAAATTAAGGGCTAGGGTATAGAATCTTACCTCTAGGATGAAGACCCAGTGACTTTTTCCTTGCTAATCTTCCAAGATTTTAGCAAGACTTGATGAATAAATTATTGAAGAACTCTCTCCCACTCTAGGGCACTCTCTCACCCTCAAAATATCAGATTTTTATTCAAAATATGGTCCTTTGCGTATATATAACGAAGTAGGGTCGGGTTATAAAAATCCAAAAATGAAGCTCCGGAACAGGGTATGCGGTCGCATATGAGACTGCAGAATGGATATGCGGTCTGCATATCAACCGCACAATTTGGTGCCAAAAATTGGAAAATATCTACCTGGGCCTGCGGTAGTTATGCGGCCCGCAGACTTGTTCTGCGGTCGCATAATGCACTGCAGAACTGATCTGCAGTCGCATAATGCACCGCAGACTTTCGCCCAAACTGCCTCGCCCCTGCTTCATTTTGCCTCCCTTATGCGGTGCGTAGACTGATTCTACGGACGCATAGTGGGCCGCAGAAATACATTTTTTCTTCCCAATTTTTTCCTTCACTTTCCAGTACATTGTACAACCCAAAAAGTCTGAGCCAGAATTTATACAATCCTCAGATACGTAATCCTACTCCGGCACCACGAAAACCTTGAATTCATTTGCGAAATTTTATGGGGCCTTACATAAATGGATCCCGGAAGAGTTATGGCGATTTAGACCACAACTCGAGGTTTGTATTTTTCTGCGGTTATGGGAATTCAGTTGCGTATTGCAATGGTTCTTCTGAAATGAGTTAATAAAGTATTTAGTCTACTAGTATTTCAGGGGTTATGGTGAATTCTTATACTCTCGCGTTGCGGCATGATAGGTGCAGTGACCGACATGAGAATTGGAAGTTGAGGATCAAGGTTGCGGCTCGGTGTTGATAAGAATTTCACGAGCTTGGATGAGCAGGGAAGAATTCAGATGTTCAGAGTAAGCTGGCTTTTCTTTAGTGTCACCTGAGAACGGTGTCCTGTGTAAGATGCTTTGTGTATTGATTTACTTTACGGAATTAGTACGGTTGGTGGTATGGATGTGCAGACTTTGCTACCTGGTGCGAAAGGTCGTGCAGACTTTGATAACACATGCATGCAAAATAAACAACTCTCATACCCAAGAATTGTCTTGCTAATTACCCATTCTTAGATAAATTTCAAAATTAAGGGCTAGGGTATAGAATCTTACCTCTAGGATGAAGACCCAGTGACTTTTTCCTTGCTAATCTTCCAAGATTTTAGCAAGACTTGATGAATAAATTATTGAAGAACTCTCTCCCACTCTAGGGCACTCTCTCACCCTCAAAATATCAGATTTTTATTCAAAATATGGTCCTTTGCGTATATATAACGAAGTAGGGTCGGGTTATAAAAATCCAAAAATGAAGCTCCGGAACAGGGTATGCGGTCGCATATGAGACTGCAGAATGGATATGCGGTCTGCATATCAACCGCACAATTTGGTGCCAAAAATTGGAAAATATCTACCTGGGCCTGCGGTAGTTATGCGGCCCGCAGACTTGTTCTGCGGTCGCATAATGCACTGCAGAACTGATCTGCAGTCGCATAATGCACCGCAGACTTTCGCCCAAACTGCCTCGCCCCTGCTTCATTTTGCCTCCCTTATGCGGTGCGTAGACTGATTCTACGGACGCATAGTGGGCCGCAGAAATACATTTTTTCTTCCCAATTTTTTCCTTCACTTTCCAGTACATTGTACAACCCAAAAAGTCTGAGCCAGAATTTATACAATCCTCAGATACGTAATCCTACTCCGGCACCACGAAAACCTTGAATTCATTTGCGAAATTTTATGGGGCCTTACATAAATGGATCCCGGAAGAGTTATGGCGATTTAGACCACAACTCGAGGTTTGTATTTTTCTGCGGTTATGGGAATTCAGTTGCGTATTGCAATGGTTCTTCTGAAATGAGTTAATAAAGTATTTAGTCTACTAGTATTTCAGGGGTTATGGTGAATTCTTATACTCTCGCGTTGCGGCATGATAGGTGCAGTGACCGACATGAGAATTGAAAGTTGAGGATCAAGGTTGCGGCTCGGTGTTGATAAGAATGTCACGAGCTTGGATGAGCAGGGAAGAATTCAGATGTTCAGAGTAAGCTGGCTTTTCTTTAGTGTCACCTGAGAACGGTGTCCTGTGTAAGAGGCTTTGTGTATTGATTTACTTTACGGAATTAGTACGGTTGGTGGTATGGATGTGCAGACTTTGCTACCTGGTGCGAAAGGTCGTGCAGACTTTGATAACACATGCATGCAAAATAAACAACTCTCATACCCAAGAATTGTCTTGCTAATTACCCATTCTTAGATAAATTTCAAAATTAAGGGCTAGGGTATAGAATCTTACCTCTAGGATGAAGACCCAGTGACTTTTTCCTTGCTAATCTTCCAAGATTTTAGCAAGACTTGATGAATAAATTATTGAAGAACTCTCTCCCACTCTAGGGCACTCTCTCACCCTCAAAATATCAGATTTTTATTCAAAATATGGTCCTTTGCGTATATATAACGAAGTAGGGTCGGGTTATAAAAATCCAAAAATGAAGCTCCGGAACAGGGTATGCGGTCGCATATGAGACTGCAGAATGGATATGCGGTCTGCATATCAACCGCACAATTTGGTGCCAAAAATTGGAAAATATCTACCTGGGCCTGCGGTAGTTATGCGGCCCGCAGACTTGTTCTGCGGTCGCATAATGCACTGCAGAACTGATCTGCAGTCGCATAATGCACCGCAGACTTTCGCCCAAACTGCCTCGCCCCTGCTTCATTTTGCCTCCCTTATGCGGTGCGTAGACTGATTCTACGGACGCATAGTGGGCCGCAGAAATACATTTTTTCTTCCCAATTTTTTCCTTCACTTTCCAGTACATTGTACAACCCAAAAAGTCTGAGCCAGAATTTATACAATCCTCAGATACGTAATCCTACTCCGGCACCACGAAAACCTTGAATTCATTTGCGAAATTTTATGGGGCCTTACATAAATGGATCCCGGAAGAGTTATGGCGATTTAGACCACAACTCGAGGTTTGTATTTTTCTGCGGTTATGGGAATTCAGTTGCGTATTGCAATGGTTCTTCTGAAATGAGTTAATAAAGTATTTAGTCTACTAGTATTTCAGGGGTTATGGTGAATTCTTATACTCTCGCGTTGCGGCATGATAGGTGCAGTGACCGACATGAGAATTGAAAGTTGAGGATCAAGGTTGCGGCTCGGTGTTGATAAGAATGTCACGAGCTTGGATGAGCAGGGAAGAATTCAGATGTTCAGAGTAAGCTGGCTTTTCTTTAGTGTCACCTGAGAACGGTGTCCTGTGTAAGAGGCTTTGTGTATTGATTTACTTTACGGAATTAGTACGGTTGGTGGTATGGATGTGCAGACTTTGCTACCTGATGCGGAAGGTCGTGTAGACTTTGATAACACATGCATGCAAAATAAACAACTCTCATACCCAAGAATTGTCTTGCTAATTACCCATTCTTAGATAAATTTCAAAATTAAGGGCTAGGGTATAGAATCTTACCTCTAGGATGAAGACCTAGTGAATTTTTCCTTGTTAATCTTCCAAGATTTTAGCAAGACTTGATGAATAAATTATTGAAGAACTCTCTCTCACTCTAGGGCACTCTCTCACCCTCAAAATATCAGATTTTTATTCAAAATATGGTCCTTTGCGTATATATAACGGAGTAGGGTCGGGTTATAAAAATTCAAAAATGCAGTTCCGGAACAGGGTATGCGGTCGCATATGAGACCGCAGAATGGATATGCGGTCTTCATATCAACCGAACAATTTGGTGCCAAAAATTAGAAAATATCTACCTGGGCCTGCGGTAGTTATGCGGCCCGCAGACTTGTTCTGCGGTCGCATAATGCACCGCAGAACTAATCTGCAGTCGCATAATGCACCGCAGACTTTCGCCCAAACAGCCTCGCCCCTGCTTCATTTTGCGACCCTTATCCGGTGCGTAGACTGATTCTACGGACGCATATTGGGCCGTAGAAATACATTTTTTCTGCCCAATTTTTTCCTTCACTTTCCAGTATATTGTACAATCCAAAAGGTCTGAGTCAGAATTTATACAATCCTCAAATACGTAATCCTACTCCGGCACCACAAAAACCTTGAATTCATTTGCGAAATTTTATGGGGCCTTACATAAATGGATCCCGTAAGGGTTATGGTGATTTAGACCACAACCCGAGGTTTGTATTTTCTGCGGTTATGGGAATTCAGTTGTGTATTGCAATGGTTCTTCTGAAATGAGTTACTAAAGTATTTAGTCTACTAGTATTTCAGGGGTTATTGTGAATTCTTGTACTCTCGCATTGCGGCATGATAGGTGCAGTGACCGACATGAGAATTAGAAGTTGAGGATCAAGGTTGCGGCTCGGTGTTGATAAGAATGTCACGAGCTTGGATGAGCATGAAAGAATTCAGATGTTCAGAGTAAGCTGGCTTTTCTTTAGTGTCACCTGAGAACGGTGTCCTGTGTAAGAGGCTTTGTGTATTGATTTACTTTATGGAATTAGTACGGTTAGTGGTCTGGATGTGCAGACTTTGCTATCTGGTGCGGAAGGTCGTGGGAGCGTATCCCACGGGGAGATTTGTATAAGTGTGACATGTTAGTCGCTTGGTTGTTAAGGATTGAAACCAAGTATGGAGATTCCAGTACTATCGCTAATGTGAGAGTTTATGCCTGAAAGGCGCTCTAGTCATTTGGTTGTGGATTGTGGGAGTTTGGTCCAGATTGGACGACTGCCTATGTGTGTCATGAATAGGGCCATTGTGGATCCTTGAAAAGTTGTTGGCCCAGTATGGTATGATCATAATTAACTTGAGGTCCATTGGTGGGTCTAATGTGAATGTGTGCACTACGTCAGATCGGATATGTTCATTCAGAATAACAATACTTATGGAGGAGTCTTCGGGCATTGCATGATATTCCCGCCGTCAGCTATTCCATCTAATACTCTATTGTGCCATGTAGGTTATGAGATGGCTTGATTATTCGCACATGTGTTATGATCCCGTGTAGCTTGTGGTGTTATATGAGCAGGATGACTCTCGAAATGCAGGTCATTTATTATACCTTAGTCGTTCTTGGGGTTTTGTAGCGTATGGCGCTATCCGTCTCCTCAGGTTTGTATTATGCACTTGGCGTGTTTGTGATCGATATTCGGCCATTTTGTAAGTATAAGCATTACGGTTGATAGGTGTTTCCTTGTTGGTTGTTGTGTGGATCGGGTGGCATGCCGCATCGGGTATATTGTTTAGATTGGGTGGCACGCCGCCACGGGTATATTATTTGGATCTGATGGCACGCCGCCACGAGTATGTTGTATGGATCGGGTTGCGCGCCGCAACGATGTCATGCTTGGATCGGGTTGCATACCGCAACAGTGTCATATTTGGATCGGGTTGCACGCCGCAACTATAAGATGTTGAGTACGGTTCCCTATACTTATTTTTGTATGTCTTGTTTCTCATCTCCGAGAAAGGTTTATAGCATCTGTTGGCCGTTTCATTCGTTATGCGGGGTGGGTAGTTCCTTGCCAGAGTTTACTTTACATTAGGATTCATATTCAGGTTGTAGCTTTTTGGCACATTGATGGCGTCATATAAAATTTTAGACGGTGTTTGAGGTGGCTTATTGACCGAGCATCATGTACTGGGTGAGACGATATTATTGGACCTGAGATCAATGAGATCAAAGTTAAGTAGGGTATATTAAAGAGAAAATATCGTTATTCAAATCAGAATGAGGTAATGGCGCTTGTCATGTGAAGAGACCCCATGATTTATTGTTTTGGCGGGTGGTTATGAGTTTCTACACACCTCTTTTATCATGGCGGCATTGTAAGAGTTGGGACAGGGCTTACATGTGTTATGAGGCGTATTGCGGGTATTAGATTCTTGAAGTTGCAGCTATTATGGTCGGAGGATGTTATTATAGGCATGTGAATCGTGCGGTGCATGGTGTGAATTCAGCAAAGGCGTATGATTATGTTTTGGTACAGTGTGTAGTGATTGATACAATATCTGTATGCTAGAATCAGGTCTTATAGAAGAATTCAGAGGTTGGAATTTGGTGTTAAGGCTTATTGACTAAATAAAATGGAGGATCTTCAGTTTGGCTCGAGCTAATATACTCAACTGGGTTGTGGTGGCACGGGTAAGTGCACAAGGTGTTGAACAGTGATTTTGGGGCAACTCCGGAGCAGTTCTTAGAACGTTAGTGGACGAACGAAAGTTTAAGTGGGGGAGAATGTAACGACCCGACCGGTCGTTCTGAGGTCTAGCGCGTTGTTCAGCGGTTTGAGGCCTTGAGTAGCTTCACTTCATGTATTATGACTTGTACGCGTAGTCGGAATTAAATTTAGGGAAGTTCGGAGTTGATTCGGATGGAAAAGTATCATTTCGGAAGCTTTAAGTTAGAAAAGTTAACTAAGTTTTGACTTTTGAGTAAACGACCTCGGAATCGGGATTTGGAGGTTTCAATAGATTCGTATGATGATTTCGGACTTGAGCGTATGTTTGGGTCGAGTATCGGGTGGCCTAAGAGCATTTCGTCGCTTATTATGGAAGGGTGGCATTTTTAAAGTTCAAGGATTTCTTAAGTTTGATTTGAAGTGAGTTTTGATGTTGTCGATGTCCGTTTGGAATTCTGAGCCTTGGAATATATTCATATCGAGATTTATGACTTGTATGCAAAGTTTGGCGTAATTCCGGAATGTTTTGATATGGTTCAGATGCGTTCATCGAAGTTTGGGAGTTTGGAAGTTTAAAGAAGGTTTCGATCGTCGATTCCTAGTTTTGATATTATTTGGTGTGATTTGAGGTCTTGAGTAAGTTTGTATAAGGTATTGGGACTTGTTGGCGTGATTGGACGGGGCCTCTGGTGTGTTTCGGGATGGTTTCGGACCAAGTTTGGATGATTTGTTGCTGCTGGTGTGCTTGTGTATTTCGCGATCACGAAGATTGTCCCGCGATCGCGAAGAAAGCAATTGGAGGGGGCATCTGATTTCCCTACGCGAATGCGAAGATGGGTCTGCGAACGCGTAGGTTGGCCTGGCAGTGATTCGCGAACGCGGAGGCCCAACCGCGATCGCGATGAGAAAATGGAGGAAACAGGGTAGGAGTCCTTTGGCCTACGCGAACGCGACATGGCAATCGTGAACGCGGTGGATCGAGGCAGTGATGCATCGCGAACGCGATGTCCAGGGCACGAACGCGAAGAAGGTTTTTGGGCAGTGGCATTTTTGGCCTTCGCGATCGCGAGGCGTTTTCCGCGATCGCGAAGAAGGAAGTTGCTGGCAAACTTGTTTTATTGCGGGGTTTGGTTCATTTCTTCTACTTCTCACATGGATTGGGCGATTTTTGGAGCTCTTCAAGGGTAGATTTTCATCATCTATTGCAAGGTAAGTAATTCCCACATAATGTTAGTAAAATACATGGATTATATGTGGATTTAAACATGGAAATTAGTAGAAATTGTGGAATTTTGAAAGAAACCTATAAATTGGTATTTTTAGATTTTGACCACGAAATTGGACATAGAATTGGGAATAAATCATATATTTGAGTTCGTAATGTTATGGGTAAAGTTTATCTTCAAAAATATTCGGAATCTGGGCACGTGGGCCCGAGGGTTGATTTTGTTGACTTTTCGAGGGGAGTTGAGAATTATTATAAATTGATAAATTATTCGCATTTGGAGTATATTTTGATTGATTTGCACCTTGTTTGACTAGTTTCAAATCGATGGACATTGATTTGAGAGTTAGAGAGGCATTGGAGTCGGTTGTAAAACTTCGGAGCGAGGTAAGTCTCCTGTCTAACTTGTGAGGGGAAAGCTACCCCCTGGGTGATGTAATTGTTATGTGCTACTAGTGTTGGGTGCTACGTACGCACGAAGTGACGAGAGTCCGTACGTAGCTAAAGCATGTTTATGTCCGGGTAGACTTAGGAATTTGTCATGTAATATTTGAATTATTTGAACTCATTCTGTTGGCTTAATTAATTGAATTTATAATTGAATATATATATATATATATATATATATATATATAGTAGGTCGAGCCTTATCATCTTGAGTTATTGGCAAGTTATTTGTGCTCATGTACTGTATTGTAAGCGTGTGTCTCGTAATTCGATGATTTCCTTCCTTTCTTATGGAGCGGGCCGAACGCCTCATCAGTATAATAGAAGCATCTATGGTTTGTGTCGTTCGACTCTCGGCAGTGTACATATTATTCTGGATCAGGCCATACGACCTCGGCATAATCGTGCGTTATATCGCGAGCAGTCTGAATATTCACGAGATTTTTCTCTCACTGATGCCTGGGATTTATTATGGTGTTCCTTATCCGTTGGTTACTGGCACTTAATATGTCTGAGTTGATGAGGTAGAGCACGAGGCTGAGAAATTTATATCTTTAAAAGAAAATTTTGGAAGATTATGTAACTTACAGTTTTACCCCATTATTGATGTTGTGATTCATATCTGCTTATGATTTATCATATTGCTTTATTAGACCTCTAGCAAGTATCGATGTCGACCTCTCGTCACTACTTCTCCAGGTTTAGGCTCGATACTTATTGGGTACGCGTTGATTTACGTACTCATGCTACACTTCTGCACTAAATATGCATGATCTGACATGTTCAATTGGTGGTCATCTTGGTGCGTAGGCGCAACTGCTGAGGAAAGTTTATGGTGAGTTGCATTCCAGGCTACGTATCGCAGCCCACAGAGTCTCCATCGTACTATTTACTTTATCCTGTCTTATTTACGATTCGGATAGATGTTGTATTATTATTGTATTCCTTAGTAAATGCCCATGCACTTGTGACACCGGATTTTGAAATATGCTAGTTGTTGCTTACGGATTTATATATCATTATCGTCTTTCATTTCTTTTATAAACTACTACTTATGTACGTTTCTGTGGATTTAAAAGTGTAACTTTCCTTCCTTAATAAAATTTATAATTTCGAAAGTAATAAAATGAATAATTAATATGATAGTTCACCGTTGGCTTGCCTAACAACGACATTGGGCGCTATCAAAGCCTATAGTGGGTTTTGGGTCGTGACAACTTTTGGGATTTTCTTTAACTATTCTTCGATTTGTCTTTGCAAGTTTATTGTGACAGTGACTGGGGCTCATGTCGTAACAATAGAAGGTTTGTTTCTGGCTTTTGTATTTTTCTTGGTAGTAGTTTGATTGGCTGGAAGTCCAAAAACTATGCAATGGTTCTTTGTCTTCACCTGAAGCTGAGTACAAGTCCATGAGTAAAGCAGTGGCAGAGATCACTTGAGTGTGCAGGTTGTTGTGTGACCTTGGTATCACCTTTGTTCTTCATGTTCCTCTATTTTATGATAGCTTGTCTTCTATTCACATTGCTCGCAATCTAGTCTTTCATGAAAGGACAAAGCACATTGAATCGGATTGCCATTTTATCTCGAGCAAGCTTGCTGGGGGGTTGATCACCTTGTCTCACACTTCTCCCAGCTTGCTGATGTTTTCACAAAATATTGTGTGGCCCTGCCCATCATCCCATCATCTTCATATTCACAAGTTGGGATTTTTGTCACCCTCCAACTTGAGGGGAGCTGTTGAAGTTATAGATTTGGGTTAATTTTTTTTTGTTTGGACTCTTCCCTGGATAAGCCCAGCGTATCTATTTGTAATAATATATAGGGGCGAGTATGATACCGTCTGAACCGATAATTTTTGTTTTTTCGATTCGGTTTGTTTGATTTTTTGATCGGTTTGCGGTTTATATTTTTTAAAAATTTGGTGTTTGATTCGTTGTTCGATTTTAGTATCTCGGTTTTTCGGCTTTTCGGTTTAACTGAAAAATTAAAGTTTTTTAAAGTATAGGTCCTGTAGCCTCTGGGCTCATCTTAACTCCCAAGTCTAACATATTAAATATGAGCCCAATTATTTGTTTATTGATAATGAATATTGAAGCCCAAATCTCAAAGTGCTACACTTTTCATAAATTCGTCCAATCCAAAAGTCGCACTGTCCAAAAATTAATGACCCCAAGCACATCATAATCATTATTCCATAAATTATGATATTTATTGGTTCCCCTACGGCCTACGATATCAAAAATCTCGTATGTTACTTTCAACGTGCAAATCATAACGACTGTTACTAAGAAAATATTGAATTGCAAATTCAACAATAAAAATATACTTATTACTATTGAACCAGTAACGTTCTTAGCAAATACAATGATCATATATTCTTAGTGTATATTCTATGATTTTCTAGTTAAATTTCATGTTGTAGCATATTACAGTAGGGCAATCTTTGGTAGGGAGTGCTTTCCCCCGAATGGGGTCCCTACGCAGCGCGAATTCGGATATAGTCGGGCTTCAATGCGGGTACCAGGCACCGGGTGAGAAACAAAAAAAAATAAAAAATATTACAATAGGACAATTTGCCAAGCATATGTATTGAGCCTCAAAAACTTTGTAAGAATTTAATTATGAGGCTCATTTATTGCTTAAGAAAGAAGTCTAATTTGACAAGCCTAAAACCGAAAAGCACAAACCGAAAATAACCACACCAAACCGTAAGAAAGCAGCACCGCACCGAAAATACTTTGATTCTATTTTAGTTATTAAAATTACAAACCGGAAAAACGAATCGAACTTCTGCCAAATCGAATCAACCGACGCCCACCCCTAATAGTATTGGCCCAATTTTGTTTAGTCGATATTTTTTAATACTCGGGTAAGATTATTTAGTAGATGGATTATGTATAAATAGAAAGGGTACCCAGTTTGTTAAGAGACAAATTCATTTTTTCTCAATCAATAATATCTGAAAGCTTCATTTCTCTCTCAAGGCACAAACATACCCCTAATCTTCGATTGTCAAATTCAAGTAATTACTGATTGTTAACAGTGTCATGACAAATGTGGGGGTACATTTTCTTCAACTATAACAACGTAATCTTCTTAATTACTCGATAATGGTTGCACGATTTAATTTATAATTTTTGCCATATAACACAAATTAGTAACATCTAAAAGGAATTATTTTTCAATTTAGTGATTCTTCTTTACTGTGTTTTGTTGTGCAATTCACTTCTTGTCTTTTAGTAAAGGATTAATTTCGTCTTTCTAATACACTAATGTTAACACTGATAACTACTTCATTCTAAGGTGGGTATTAAGTGTTGGTTAGAGATACAAGGGGTGTGTTAAAAACAAAGGGATATTATAGGCGTGTTTAACCTAATACTTCCTGAAAGATATACACACTTGAGAAAAAGAAATAGACAATTCAAGAAAAATGTTACTCCGTTTATTTCAATTTATGTGAACCTATTTGACTGGGTACATAATTTAAGAAAAAAGAAGACTTTGGACATAAGGATTTATATGTCATAATATTTGTGTGACTATAAAACTTTTGAAACTTGTGATCTTAAACATATCATGATATTGGAAGCTTAAATTAAATTACTTTAAAATTTTAAAAATTATTCTTTTTAAAATAGTGTAAAAAGAAAATAAATTTACATAAATAAAAATAAAAATAAAAAGAATAGTGCTATTATTGTTAACTGTATCGCATTTGCTCTAACTTAGCTTGCAAAATCCAATTAGACATCGAGAGTACTTAACCGTTAAAAGCAAAAGTTGGTTTCCGGCTTTCCGCAGCAGTTATTTGAAAGCGATGTAAGTTTTGGCGGCTAATGCAAAATCACTGAATCTTTCCCGCCAATACATTTTCATATTCCGTCATTTGTCCGTTTCATTATCGTTAGGAAGATATGCGTCCAGAAAATAAAAGATTCTTAAAAAAGAAAAATTAGTGAGTTTAGTTCCCGAGTCAACTCAGCACTCTAAAATGCCATCTCTTTAAGAAAAAACATTGTCCTATGTTTTTCTGTATATATTTTGGTAGGATCATTTTTCTCCTCTAAATTAATTGTTTACGTCCTTGTTTTCTCAAAATGCATGACATGTTTTCTTCCTAGTACTTCTTTTGTAATACTATTATTAAAAATATTATACATTTGACTTCAAAATCTTTAAATATTTTCTTGTAAGTATTCTTTTCGTAAATTATGATTATAGTACGTTTTTTAGTGCTTATGACTACTAATTTTATCCACAAGGTCGAGGAATTGATATTTAAGATTATACAACAAAAAAAAATTGTCGAGTTTTGTACTCCGAATCCTTAGAACAAAAAATATTATTTCATTGACATCTTTTCTAAAAGGTAGTATTTCTTATTTAACATCATAAACAATTATATTTTCATCGTAATATAGTTGAAGCACTCTTTTATGATGCTGTAGGGTCACATATTTTAGTACTTCATCCCATACAGAATCATGCTTAAATTTTTGGATCACTTATTGATAATTCTACAATAAAAATAAGTAGCAAAATGATGAAAATGATGGAAGTTTAATATTTTTGGAAAGGAAATAAGTAGCAAAATTGTGGCATATGGTACTTAGTACTTACATTAGAATAACATGCCATAATCTGTCCTACATGACATTAGTGAGTGGCATAATACTTCATAATTAATGTAAATGAGAATAATAGAGATTAATACTTTAATTATTGTCTAAATTATAAACAACTTAAATGATTATTCTCAACGAACGTAATTTAAATGATTTTGAAAATTTTATTATGTTAAAAATAATTTATAAACACATGTAGAAAAAAATTACTCAACTAGAGTGTAAAAATTAAGTTTATTTCTCCCAATTCCCAAGGAGCACACAAAATAAAAACCATTAAACAACTTACTTAAAACAAAAAATCAAATTCTCTTATTTCTCAAAATTCAACAGCTCTTTGTTTTTTTAATCAAAATTCAAATACACTATCACGCCGCCAAATCGTCCGAGTCAACAAGTTTGAAACTCGGACAGAACTGAGTTTCCACTTTCTCAAAGCCCACAAAATATTATGGAGAAAGCCCTATTACTATAAACTTCGGGTAGCAGATTTTGGTTTAGGGCATAATTAAGGTTTAGGGCATTCACTCCACAGCTCCTCTCAGCGTTCTATCCCTAATTCATTCATCATTCCTTCAATGGCGCTGCATTAACAAGGTAAACATTCAAATTCATACACACATGTGTGTGTGTATACTGAATCTATACATTATGTGTGCGTGTGTGTGTGTGTGTGTGTGTGTATTTGTATGTGTACTGTGCGTGCGAATACTCAAGTTATATATCAATATAGTTGTGTGTGTGTGTGGATACTTGCGTATGAACATATTCCTCCCTGTAACTTGAGCTGAGTTGAAACCTTATTATCGACTTAGTGTACGGATTGAATGCTTCATATTCTGCTGATTCGTTTTTTTTTTTGAGGTACTGCGATCTAATAACAAAGCCCTAACATATGCATTGAATTTGTGAATTAGGTGAGATTCGAATCAGTAAAGCTACAAGGCTGTCATTGTTGTGGTGATAACTGGTTTTTTGTTGTGTATTTAAACTTAAAAAAAGGGTCTATGGTGTGATTTGGATCGGATTGTGAGTTGGATTGGTGGAATGGAGGCTGCTGTGGACAGATCAAAGAGGCGTGGTAGAAAAAGGCGTAGAAACGATGTTCACAATGTTCAGGTGGATCGAGATGGGAAGAAACGGGTGGTGGCATTGACGTCTAAGGCATTGTTGGGTAGGTATGTTAGGAAGGAGTTCAAGGACAATGTGATATACTTGGGCAAGATTATATTTTATGATACTGGTTTGTACAAGGTTGTTTATGAGGATGGAGATTGCGAAGATTTTGATAGCACTGAAGTGAAAGCTGTTTTGTTTGAAGACGATGAGTTGGATGGTCAATGGTTGGGCAGGAAGAAAAAGCTAGACAAATTAGTAGCTAATAGGGAGGTAAAGGGTATTAATTCTCGAGCTGAGCATCCAGCTGAGCCAGTTAACGATGTAATTGATTCAGCGAGTGATATGTCTGAAGATTATATGGAGCAGGATTTGTGTCCAGAGGTGGAAGTGCCTCTATTTCCTGCACCTCAACTGCCTCCTTCATCTGAAAGTATTGGTACTCCGGAGGAGTATGTATCATACCTTTTGTCTGTCTATAGCTTTTTACGTTCGTTTAGTATCAGATTATTTTTATGTCCCTTTGGACTTGATGATTTTGTCGGAGCACTCAACTGTTCTGCTCCAAACACATTGTTGGACTCTGTTCATGTAGCCCTTATGCGTGCTTTGAGGCGCCACCTCAGAAAGCTGTCATCCGATGGTTCTGTGCTTGCATCAAAGTGCCTAAGGTACACATATCCATTTATTTCATGAAGGAATAGTCTTCATCTAGTTGATTAAGTCATTGCTGATTGTTGTAAAAATTATGTTTTGATATTGTTTCACTTGAGATGTAAGTGCTGCTACCAGCCTTCCACAAAAATGTATCAAACTAGAATAATGTCTCGAGCTCTGTTTGCGAAAAGAAGCCAAAAGTTAGATTGATAGCAGAGTTATCAAATTGGCGATCCCAATTTACCTATTGCCATTTATGACAGAATAAAGTTTCATTATTACTTAGTCTGCACGCACTTGGACAGGTTGATCCGATTCTGGTGCTGCTGCCTACCTAAAGACATTGGAAATGCTTGATTTTCTTGTGGCCCATGCTAAAAGATTAGATCCTAACATGGCATTGCTCTTCTTTAGAATGTGGATGAATAATTTCCACAATAACCATGCATCTTTATAAGCAGTAGCCAATGTTACCTTTTTGTAATGTTGTTTTATTTTGACTGTCCTATGTCATCCTTATTGAAATACATTGCTGATATGTGTTTTTTCCTTCTTTTTTTTTGAATGAGCAATAGTCAGGCGTCAGGGCACTTCACTTTGCATTGCATATTTAGGCTTATACTTCTTCGATTATTTCATATTAGGTGCATTTTTGGACACTCACTGATGAAAGGTCTGAATTTAACTTATGCTGCTTGCTGTTAGGAACATCGATTGGAGCTTGCTTGATACAATGACTTGGCCAGTTTATCTAGTTCACTATTTAAGAGTAATGGGATACGCAGATGAAACTGGTTGGAAAGGTTTTTATCCCCATGCTTTGCAGAGGGAATATTACTTGTTATCTGCTGGCAGGAAACTCATGATTTTGCAGATCTTGTGTGATGATGTTCTAGATTCTGAAGAACTAAGAGCAGAAGTTGACATGCGTGAAGAATCAGAGGAAGGTACTGAGGCAGATATAAGTACAGGCGTTGCTCTTGTCAGTGCACCAAGAATAGTTCATCCCAGATATGCTAAAACTTCTGCCTGTAAGGATCAAGAAGCAATCAAGCTTTGTAAAGAAAATCATGAACGAAACAAGTGTTGTGGTACTGATATTTTAGGATCCAAAATTAGTGGACACGATTCTGTGTCTGATGTAGATCAACACAGTAACATTGACGAATGCAGTCTCTGCGGCATGGAGGGGACTTTGCTTTGCTGTGATGGGTGTCCATCATCTTACCATGCTAGGTGCATTGGAGTTAGCAAGATGTATATACCAGAAGGAGCATGGTATTGCCCTGAGTGTAGCATCAATGAAATCGAACCAAAAATTATGAGGGGCAAAACTCTGAAAGGAGCAGAGCTTTTTGGTGTTGATTCCTATGGACAAGTCTTCATGGGTACTTGTAGTCATTTGCTTGTGTATGTCCCTTAACTTCTTTTCCAACCTACTCTGCTCAGTTGCCTTACTTGGCTGTGGGCTGATTTTCTATTTGAAGATACGAAATGCACTTAATCCTATGTAGTTTAGGCTGAATCAGCTATAGCCTGTCTCTTTATGAAACATATTTTTTTTTTGTATTGTAGGTTGAAGGCCTTGGCTGCCGCAGATTCTATTTTCAGATACTACAGCGAGAAGGACATTCCCAGAGTCCTGCGAGCACTTAATGAAAATCTGCAGCACAGTACTTTATATCTGGAAATATGCAAAGGAATTATGCGATACTGGAAAATTCCTGTCAACATCTCATTCCCTAATGGTGAACTATCTGAAATGGGTTCAGAAAGACCAAATGGAACAAAATGTGGTAGTTCCTCTACACTCTCTCCTAATTTGTTGGTTAAGGGAAGTCCCGAGAGAGAGACTACTGGAAGCTGTGTCACTGAATTCGGTTCAGAAGATGCTACAATGAGTAATTTCTCAAAGGAACCTAAGCTCAATGAGACTTTTGGTGCAGCTATCCAACCTGATGGTATTTGTAACCAGGTGAATAGTGATTCTATGGCAAGCCAGAGTAACACACGTATAGACTTGCTACCATCTGAAAAAGTTGGAGTGGAATACATAACTTCTGCTGGTTCAGTGGGTCAGCAGGTGATTTCATCTGAGTGGACTCAACAAGGTGACATAAAGTTGGTAGAAATTGCTCCTTGTACCTCAAGAAGCAGCAGCAACTCCGTGGAACAAGTTAATAGTAATTGTGATGGAATTTCAGTGTCTCTTGCATGTGAAAAGGCTTGTGGCAGACCCAGCGGAATAGGTTACAGAAAACCCACTGGTGGCTGCTTATTCATGGGGTCATCCTTTAGACCTCAACGATACATCAATAATTATCTGCACGGAGATTTTGCTGCATCGGCTGCTGCTAATCTAGCTGAACTTTCATCCGAAAAAAACCAAGGTGCTCAGAGTCATGCTTCAGACAATAGGCGAAAACTTTCTGCTAATGTTTTGCTTCAAGCAAAAGCTTTCTCATCAGCAGCGACACACTTTTTCTGGCCGAATACTGCGAAGAAGGTTGTCGAAGTACCAAGGGAAAGATGTAGTTGGTGTCTTAGTTGTAAAGCTGCTGTTACTAGTAAGAAAGGATGCTTGTTAAATGCTGCAGCATCAAATGCCATTAAGGGCGCAGTGAAGATACTTGCTGGTCTTCATCCTGCAAGTGGTGCAGAGGGAAATCTACGTGGTATTGCCACATATATTGTATTGATGGAGGAGAGCTTAACTGGTCTGACAGTTGGTCCTTTTCTAAGTACAGCTTTTAGAAAACAATGGCGCGAACAGGCAGAAAAAGCTTCTAACTTCAATGTGATTAAGTCTCTTCTGCTTGAAGTAAGTTATTACGGAAGTTTATTTATGCTGATTTTGCTAGCACCTTGTGCAAGTGTTTGCCACATGCTTTCTCCATCAATTTTGATGTCTCGGTTGATTAGATTTGTGGTAATAGCTGTACTTTGCTTATAATTTTTAAGCATTAAAGTTCGCATTAGTAATATTTTTTGAGAATATTCGAGTCCAGAGTTATAAGATGTTTGGATTAAAACTACGTTTGTTTCAAGGAACGGGATGTGAAGGCTAAAAGAAGGAACAGCTGGTTTAGTTCTCTTAGGGGTCAGTATTTATATTTCACTTGTTTTTGGTATACCAGAGATGTCTGAAAGTTCTTACGAGAAGAGCTTTATACCCATCTAGTTCTACTTCCTTCTGCTTCCATAAAAACAAGGGGAACAGCTGTTATCCTCTCTTCTCTTACTTCTCTCCTCTTTCCTCTTCTTTTCACCTCAGTTAAACTTTATTACTTTAATGGAGTGTAAACTACCAGTATTAGACATTCTAGTGGTTTTGAAGATCATACAACATTAGCATAGATAATAAACAATTGCCATTTAATAATACAGGCAAATCTAGTAAACTATTGTTATTGCTCAAGAAAGCGATGTTTATTCTAGGATTTGTTTTTAAGACAAAGTAATAGCAGTTAAATAATGAGAATTGCATATGAAATAAATGGGAAGAAAAGTTACCATCTGACAGCAGCAATGAATTCAGAGGTACATCCACATTATTTGCACATGTAGTTTGTTGTCTCAACCTAACAGTTATTTATTGGGAGATACTCTTTCTGCTGCAAGTGCGGTAATGATTTGAGCCTTGTGCATTGATCACACTAGGGGCTCATCAAACTGAACTTGAATTTCGAATCTGGCATAAATACAAGGTTGAAAATCCAATTTGCATAAGTTGCACTCTTGATTTGATAGTTTACAAATTTATGGCGATAAGAACTGAATGCTTGTTATTACTATTTTGCTTGATCCCCAAAAAACTGAATGCTTGTTATTTATAAACTAGTGGAAAGTCCAAGTGATCGACAGCAAATTTGCTGCTTTGTGGTAAATTTGCATTCAAATAAAAAGCCTTCTCCTACTTTTGAATATTTTAATAAGTCTTCCAACTTTTAAACTGTCAGAGTGCATTACTGATTCTCCGGTGTTGCATGTGTGATATTGGATTGAAAGTCAGATAGCATACTACAAACCCTTCCATTTGGCAAACCTCTATTGGATCCAATTGTAAATTATAGCTAGTATGTATACATATGATCTTACCTATAGATAATATGTTCTTCATGCTCAAGAACAGATTCTATGCATTGCAGTTTGAGGAGAATATCCGGTTTGTTGCTTTTTCGGGGGATTGGCTTAGGCTTGTTGATGGTGGGGCATCTGAATCTTCCACCAGTCATTCAGCTGCTGGTGCTGCGGAATCAACTCACAAGCTTAAACCAGGGAGGCGGGGTAGGAAACCATTGTCAATGGTTAAAGTAACTGCTGCTGATTGCCCGGATAAACTGATGGACTTCACTTGGTGGAGAGGAGGCATGCTCTCAAAGCTTATCTTCCAGAAAGCGACTTTACCCCAATCAATGTTGAAGAAAGCAGCACGTCATGGTACTTGCGTATCCAATGAGCTACTTTTCTGCTTAGAACATTTTGATTTTTTTTGTGTTGAAATAAATTCATTGGAATAAAGGACGCAGGGAGAGTCCACTAACAATTTTCACTCTAGCAGGTGGTCTGAGAAAGATACCTGGTATTCATTATGCTGAAGGGTCCGAGACTGCCAAAAGAAGCAGGCAGCTGATTTGGCGAGCTGCAGTTGATATGTGTAAGACAATGTCACAGCTTGCACTTCAGGTGATTTATGACATATTGTAATGGATGATTTAATTCCTTTCTTTCTACAGCAAACTTTTCAGTCGGGATGAGTATTTGTATTTTTTCTAAAGTTCGATCTTGCAACAGGTTAGGTACCTAGATCTGCATGTGAGATGGGATGATCTTGCTCGTCCTGAAACGAGCCCCCAGGATGGAAAAGGACCCGAGACAGAAATATCTGCTTTTAGAAATGCTTCCATATGTCATAAAAGAATTGTTGGAAATGAGGTTAGATATAATGTTGCTTTTGGGAATCAGAAGCATCTCCCATCTCGTGTCATGAAGAGTATATTAGAAGTAGAGCAAAGCCAGGAGGGAAAGGAAAAATATTGGTTTTCTGCGTCACGAATTCCTTTGTATCTAATAAAAGATTATGAAGAAAACTTGGGAAAAGATCTCCTTTCAGCCAACAAGTTCACTAATGGACTTCCCAAGTTGCAGAAAAGGTCCTTGGTGGCTTCTCATAAAGATATATTCTCATATCTTGTGCAGAAGAGAGATGGTAACGAGAAACATTGTTGTGCTTCATGTCAAGTGGATGTGTTATTTAGGTACCGTTTAATGTATATTTTGAAATTCTTTTTCATCTCTTTAAACAATCCTTTGTTGATGTGATCTCTCTCTTCCAGGAACGCAGTCAAGTGCAATACATGCCAAGGTACCGCGATATATATATATGTATAAGATTGTTATTTGAGCTCGCTGATCAGTCTGGGTATCAGCGATTGATCTATTAAACTTTCGGGAATTTTTCTTACAGGTCTATGTCACAAGCAATGTACAATTAGTTCAACAAATGTTGCTAACGAGGACGTTGAGTTTTTGACCAACTGCAAACAGTGTTACAAGAATAGAACTTTAACCCAAGCTGAAAGTAGCAAAGAATCTCCTTCAAGTCCTTTACTCATGCATGGACAAGATTTCCCGATTCCCATGTCAGCCAAAAAAGGAGGAAAGGTTGGTAGTTGTAGTAATCCATCAGCATCCTGTGCGACTTCTAAGATGAAACATTCTAGTTCTTCAAATTTGGCAACAAAAACGAAACCCCGTTGGGGTGTTATTTGGAGAAAGAAGAAAGACGATACTGGAAGTGATTTTAGATTTAAACACATTCTTCTGAAGGGCAATGCAGACAGGGATTTGTTAAGACCTAGTTGCCACCTTTGCCATAAGCCATATGATCCTTTTCTAATGTACATCCGCTGTGAAACGTGCACACGTAAGTTTTGTTTCTATGCAGGAACTCTTGTTGTATTTTGTCTTGAATTTGTTGGTTACCTTTCTTTGGGTTTTGAGAATTAATTTTTTGAGTTGCAGATTGGTACCATGCTGAAGCTGTAGATCTTGAGGAGTCAAAGATTTTTGAAGTTGTGGGGTTTAAATGTTGCAGGTGCCGTAGGGCTAGAATACCAATATGTCCTTACTTAGATCCGAAAAGCAAAAGGCAGTTAGAGGAGAAGAGGATTTGCTCAAGGGCTTCAAAGAAGGATAGCCAAGGAATGGAGCCTGATTCTTGTTTCATCTCAGAGCTACAGAAAGATGAGGAGATGACCATTCCTGTGGTGCCGTTGGAGGGAACCACATCTTTAGAGGATAATAATCCTCTTGTTTCTGTTGTTGAAGAATTCACGGAGCACTTTCCAGGTGGTGGTTGTGAACGAAGTGCTGCAACTTTGTCTCTGCCGGGGCCAAGAAAACTGCCAGTCAGACTTGACTCATCAGCTACTTTGACCAAGAATGTCAAAACGCCATCCAGGTTTCCACTTGATAAGAATGCTGATACGTCTTATGTCAAGCACGAGCCTGCAATTAGCACAATATCTGCCGCTAGTGCAGTTCCTTGTAAGATGTGTTCACATACAGAACCATGCCCTGATCTTTGTTGTCATACATGTGAAATGTGGATCCACAGATATTGTTCACCTTGGAATGAAGAGGAGTCTGGAGAAGATTGTTGGAAGTGTGGTAACTGTAGGGAATGGAGATAGTTGATGCTTAATCATCTACTTAAGGTGCATCTTTCGCATGCATAATGGCTGATTGAAGGGGCTTGCCATGAGCAAGCCACTCGTGATGTCTACCCAAGTAAAGTAGTCTCCTACAATTTGATTGGGATAGCAAGGTGGTTGTTGCAGCTGCAACTTCTGATCAAGTTTCCATCATTTGGTATCACTGTTTTTGCCATCAAAAGGAAATGATTTTCTAGTTGAGTTGATTCAGGAAAAATAATCATGCACAAATACCTTTAGAAAAGATTACCAAGAGGTTGTGATATTTGCTCCAACCTTGACCGATAAGCAACCTTTTTTGTTGATGCTTATCTCATTTTTTACTGTAAAAAATACCAAAGTTACCAATTCGTTTCCTTATTTTTTAGCCTTCAACAACTATCCGCTTAGTGGAATGTCACTGGAAGAACTAAAGTTTACCAGTCAAATGACCAAGTGGCTGTGATTATATTAACTTTGCCTTGAATAGTAAATACAATTGTATTGCTAAAATCTTGAAACTGCTCCTGGATATAACGAGAACATCAGCTAGTATTGCGTTGTGGCATCTTTTGCTTGCTGCATAGCTGGAGACCTTATTTATCAATTTATTTTTCCTGAGAGAAACTATTGAAATGTCGTTCATACCATGGCTTAGTGCTACCTGTAGGTGGCAAAATGGAAAGAAGAAAAAATTAGTTATACATCCATATTATCCACTAAATAATGAGATGGATAATGAACTTTTTAAAAAAATTGTCAAATACGGATAAGATATGTATTATCCACTTAAAAAATAATAACCAATCAATTTAACTTTTACATTTGTAAAGACTCAAATTGGGGGTTCCTCGTTTGGGAGACCGAAAATTCTCCCAAAAGTAATCATATTCAAGAAGTCATGGACAATATGAATATACATATTATCCACCGGTTAACCCATTTTCTATCCATATTAAATATGGGTTGCGTCGGATAATTTATTCGTTTTTGCAATTTTTGTTTTTTGGCCCGCCTATATTTAACCCGACTCGTCTGTTTGCCACCCCTAGTGCTACCTCTAGAACTAAGTAAGAAACTTCTGTGGCTAACATGAAGATCATTTATCCGGTTATGGGCCTATGGCTAATTTTATGTTACACAGTTCAAGATGACAACCATATTATCTTGTAAAAATTGCACGGAGCGCCCTATTTGGTCGCCCCCATTTAACTTATACTCACTTTTTAAAAAAGTTTTAACTTGTACCCACTTTTTAAACAACTTCAGGCCTCTTTCTCCTCCTCCTTCTCCTCCTTCGTTTTCTTCTTCTTCTCCTCCTCCTTCTTCTTCTTCTTCGAGTGATATTATTCTTTCCTCTAGATGATATTATTATTCATATGGTACAAGGTGAGTCCCGAAACGGTTGTGTGG